>PVIR01001293.1:0-128563 GCA_004026965.1 Petromus typicus | reverse complement strand
ATTCTAGATGTATGTATATATTCTAGATGCATGTATAGATTCTAGATGTATGTATATATTCTAGATGCATGTATAGATTCTAGATGTATGTATATATTCTAGATGTATGTATATATATTCTAGATGTATATATTTATTCCAGATGTATATATACATTCCAGATGAATATGTTTATTCTAGATTATATATTATATATATGTATATATATATAAAATACATATTCTAGATGTTAGCCTTCTGTCTGAGGTACAGCTGGCAGATGTTTTCCCCATAATTTGATCCCAAGATCCAAGATCAAATTATCTCTTTCTGTTGAGTATCTCTTCCTTCCCTTAACCAATATTCACAGCCCTACTTTGCCTCTGCAGGTTGTCTCTTTGCTTTGTTGGTTGATTCTTTTGCTGTGGAGAAGATTTTTAATTGAATATTTTTCATTTATTGATTTGTGGTATTATTTCTTGGGGAATCTGTCCAAAAAAAATCTTCGCCTATCCCTATGACTTTAACAGTTTTACCTATTTTATCTTCTAGTAGAGTGTTCCTGTTTTAACAATTTTAGATCTTTGATTAATTTTTATTTTAATTTAGTACATGGTGAGTCAGATACATGAGTCTAGACTCAATATTCTGCATTTACATATTTAGTTTTACAACACCATTTATTAAAGAGGCTAACTTTACTCCAGTGATGTTTTGGGTCCCTTTGTGAAGATCAAATAGCTAAATGTAGCTGGGCCAGTTTCTGCTTCCTCTGTTCTGTTCCACTGACTACATATCTGTTTTTGTGCTAGAACTATGATGTTCCTACCACTGTGGTTTTGTAATATAACTTCATATCTGGGATTGTGATGCCACTTCCTTTGCTTTTGTTATCCAAGATACTTTTGCTATTCTGGGTCTCTTTTGGCTCCATTTGAGTTCTAGGATTGTCTCCTCTAGATTGGTGAGGACTTCTGTTGGCATTTTGATTCAGATTATGTTAAATCTATCTATCAGTTTTGGAAGTATAGCCATTCTGACTATATTAGTTGTGCCTATTGAGGAACATGAGATATCTTTCCATTTTCTGATGTTCTCTTTGTTCCTCTTTTTAGAGCGATATAATTTTTGTTATAGAGGTCTTTTACTTCCTTGGCTAAGTTAATTTCCAAGTATTTAACTTTTCCCGATGCTACTTTGAGTCATATTGTCTTTTCCCATAGAGGCATGCTTTGTGGGCTAGTATGTGATCTGTTTTGGAGATAGTTCCAAGTGCTGTTGAAAAAGCATATATTCCCTTCTAGTTGGGTGGAACACTGTGTATATCTTCTAAGTGTACTTGTTCACAGATTTTGTTCAACTCTGATATTTCTTTGTTGATTTGCTTATCTAGTTGTTCTATTTGTGGTACATGGAGAAGTATTGAGATTCTCCATTGTAATTGTATTGATATTTACTTGATCTTTTATGTAGTGTTTATTTTATGAAATTGAGTGCACTATCGTTTGGTGCATATATGTTTATAATTATTATCTCTTTCTGTTGAATATTTCCCTTAAGCAATACCTTTCTTTGCCTCTATTGATCAATTTTGGCTTAAAATGCACTTTGCCTGAAAATAGGATTGCTACTCTGGCTTATTTTCAGGCTCCCCTTGTATGAAATACTGTTTTCTGTCCTTTGGTTTTTGATCTACTAATTTCTTGTCTATAACAAATCACTGGATTTTGTTTATTTTTTTTTCTTTGGTACTGGGGATTAAACACAAAGACCTTGTGCTTATAGCACAGGTGACAGAACCACTGAGCTAAATCCCATCCTGGATTCTGCTAATCTGTGTCTTTTGATTGGTGAATTGAGACCATTCACATTAATAGTTATAACTGACTTGTTCCTGTCATCATATTATTTTACTGCTGCTGACATTATTTCCTTTCTACTCAGTTGCTTGCTTTACCTGGGGCATTCATTCTGTTGGCTGTTTTGCATTGTTAGCTTCATTCTTCCATTCTAGGGTATGTTGAGAATATTTTAGAGTGCTAGTTTGGTGGTCCTGAATTTCTTTTTTTTTTTTTTTAATAGAAATCTTTAGTGGTACATTATATATACACATCATGACTGCACTCCACAATGGGGATTTGTACCGGTATAAAACACAACTTAATTCTCATTTTTTCCCATAGCCCTACCCACCCTACCACCCCCTTATATACATAAAATTTGTTTCCATTCTTTTTTGTTATAATCTCATTATTTTTCCCCCTTCACCTTATTTCACTTTGAGTATTTTCTATTTCACAACATATAACATACAATTCTAGAACTCATTTACATCTTTATTTTCTCATACCAGAGAAAAGATGTGATATTTACCTATCTGTGACCTATTTATTTCACTTATGAAGATTTTCTCAAGATATATCTATTTAAGTATAAATGATTCAAACTTATTATTTTTTATGGCAGAGTAATACTCCATTCTGTAGAAGAACCACAGCTTTTTTATTCAGTCTCCAGTTGATGGACATTTGGGTTGTTTCCAAGATGTAGCAATCACAAACTGAGCTGCTATAAACATGGGTGCACATATGTCACTGTGATATGAGTCTTTTAATTCTTGTGTGTATATACCTAGCAGAGCGATGGCTGGGTCAAATGGGACCTCCAATCTTACCTTTTTGAGGAATCTCCAAACTGATCTCCATAGATAGGGGGTGTACGAGTCTACATTCCCATCACAGTGGTGAAGGGTTCCTTCTTCTCTGCAGCCTCGCCAACATTTGTTGCTAGCTAATTCTGAAATGGCAGCCATTCTTTGTGGAGTGAGATGAAATCTCAGTGCTGTTTTCATCTGCATCTCTCGAATGACTAATGATGTTGAGCATTTCTTCATATGCTTCTTAGCTGCTCTTCTTCCTCTGAAGAATATCTGTTCATTTCAGATGCCCATTTTTGAATTGGGTCTTTAAATTTGGGTGGGCTGATTTTTTTGAGCTCTTTATATATTCTAGATAGTAGCCCTTTGTCTGAGGAACAGCTGGTAAAGATTTTTTTCCCACATTGTTGGTTGCCTTTTTGCTCTGTTGGTGGTTTCCTTTGCTGTACAGATGCTTTTTAAAAGAATGAGGTCCCATTTGCTAATTTCTTCTGCCAATTCCTGTGCTATAGAGGTTTTGTTCAAGAAGTCTTTCCCTAAGCCAATGTTTTCAAGAGTTTTACCTAACCTGTTTTGCAGCAGGTTTAGAGTGTCTGTTTTAATATTTAGGTCTCTTATCCACTTTGATTTTAGCTTGGTACACGGTGAAAGAGCTAGGTCTAGTTTTAATCTTTGGCAAGTTAAAGCCCAGTTTTTCCAGAACCATTTGTTAAAGAGGCTATCTGTCCTCCACTGAGGATTTTTGGCTCGTTTGTCAAAATGAGGTGGCTCAGTGTATCTGGAGTAGTTTCTGGATCTTCTAGTCTACTCCATTGATCTTCAGGTCTGTTACTTTGCCAGTACCATGCAGCTTTTATCCCAGTGGCTTTATAGTATAGTTTCAGGTTCGGAGTTGTAATACCCCCCACCATGTCCGTGTTGCTTAGAACTGCTTTTGCCATTCTAGGTCTTTTGTGGTTCCAGATGAAAGTTTGGATTTTTTTTTCTCTAGATCTGTGAAATATACTGTTGGGATTTCAATTGGGATTGCATTGAATCTGTGTAATAGTTTTGGGAGTATGGCCCTTTTGATGATACTGGTTCTTCCTACCCAGGAGCAAGGTATGTCTTTCCATTTTTTGATATCATCTTCTATCTCCTTTTTCAGAGTGCTATAGTTTTCAGAGTAGAGGTCTTTCACCTCCTTTGTTAGATTGATTCCTAGATATTTTATTTTTTGTGGTGCTATTGTGAAAGGGACTGACTCCCCAATTTCTATCTCAGTGGGTCTACTGTTTGTGTATACAAAGGCTATTGATTTTTGAACATTGACCTTGTAACCAGCTATGTGGCTAAATTTGGCGATTAGGTCCAACAGTTTTTTAATTGAGTTTTTAGGATCCTCTAGATAGAGTATCATGTTATCAGCAAATAATGACAATTTAACTTCTTCTTTTCCTATCTTTGTTCCTTTTATTTCTTTCTCTTGCCTAATTGCTATGGCTAATATTTCAAGAACTATATTGAACAGAAGTGGTGAGAGAAGGCATCCTTGTCTTGTTCCTGATTTTAGTGTGAAAGGTTTCAATTTTTGACCATTTAGTATGATGCTGGCTGATGGTTTCTCATAGATAGCTTTTATTAGTTTGAGATAGAGACCATCTATTTCGATCTTCTGTAGGGTTTTGAACATAAATGGGTGTTGTATTTTGTCAAATGCTTTTTCTGTATCAATTGAGATGACCATATGGTTTTTATACTTGAGCCTGTTAATATAGCGTATAACATTTATTGATTTAAGAATGTTGAACCATCCTTGCATACCTGGGATGAATCCAACTTGGTCAGGGTATATAATCTTTTTGATAATTCTCTGTATTCTGTTTGCCAGTATCTTATTGAGGATTTTTGCATCGATGCTCATTAAGGATATTGGCCTGTAGTTCTCTTTTTTGGTTGGGTCTTTCTCTGCTTTTGGAATCAGGGTAATGGTTGCTTCCAGGAATGAGTTTGGGAGTACTGCTTCCCTTTCAATTTCATTAAAGAGTTTAAGAAGTAGAGGCACTAACTCTTCTTTAAAAGGTTTATAGAATTCAGCAGTAAAACCATCAGGTCCAGGGCTTTTCTTTGTTGGCAAGTTTTTAATTACATTTTCAACTTCACAGATTGATATTGGGGTATTTAACATTTCTATATCTTCTTTATTTAGCTTTGGGAGTTCATATGTGTCTAGAAATCTGTTCATTTCTTCTACATTTTCCACTTTATTAAAATATAAATTTTCAAAGTAGGTGTTTATTATCCTCTGGACTTCCTCTGGGTCAGTAGTAATTTCTCCATTCTCATTCCTAATAACATAGGTATGAGCCTTTTCCTTCCTTTGTTTAATAAGGTTGGTTAAGGGTCTATCAATTTTGTTTATCTTCTCAAAGAACCAACTTTTCGATTCATTGATTTTTTGAACCGTTCTCTTGGTTTCTATTGCATTAATTTCTGTCCTGACCCTTATAATTTCTTGCCTTGTGCGAGCTTTGGCTTTGTCTTGCTCCTCTCTTTCTAGTTGCTTGAGGTTCAGCATTAAATTGTTTATTTGAGCTTGCTCCGTTTTCTGGATGTAGGCCTTCACTACTATGAATTTTCCTCATAGAACTGCTTTCATTGTGTCCCATAAATTTCTATATGTTGTATTGGGGTTATCGTTTAGTTGTAAGAACTGTTAAATTTCTTCTCTAATTTCTTCTGTGACCCATTGGTTGGTCAGCAGAGTGTTGTTCAGTTTCCATGTGTTTTTGAGGATCCTGGGCTTTCCTTTGCTATTCAGCTCCAATTTCAGGGCACTATGGTCTGACAGTATATAAGGGATAACTTCAATCCCTTTATATTTGCTGTTATATGAACTAGCTCATGGTCTATTTTGTAGAATGATCCATGAGTAGCTGAGAAGAATATAAATTCTGACTTTGTGGGGTGAAATACTCTGTAGGCATCTATTAAGTCCATTTGCTGAAGAGTCTGGTTTAGCTCAAGTATTTCCCTATTGACATTTTGTCTAGTCGGTGAATTTCTTTAGGTGTTTTTTTGTCATGGAAATATCTGATATCTCCATCAATTTTGAAAGATCTTTTTACAGGATATATCAGTTTGGCTTGGAAGTTGTTTTGACAACTTGGAAGTTGTTTTGGGCTTGAAACACTTCAAGCTCTCCTGACATTTAAGGCTTGTGTTGAGAAATTTGCTGTAAAGTGATTCATTACTTTTCTTTTAACAACTTTAAAGATTCTGTTCTCGTGTTGAATTTTTAAGATTTTGACTCTAATGTGTCCTGGAGAAGTTCTTTTCTGACTGTGGCTGTATGGGTTTCTGCATGCCTCACGCACCTGTATGTTAAATTACTTTTCCATATTTGCAAAGTTTTCTGCTATTATTTCTGTTTAGTTAGTTATGGTTTGTATGTAGGTGTCACCAGAAAGCCTTATGCAGTCATAGGTGGGACTTTTTCAGAGGTGGCTGGATCTAGAGTGTGTGATGTTGGAATTGATTCATGGTGCAATTGTTCTGTTTCTGTGTTGGATAACAAAAGCCAAGGAAGTGACATCACAATCCCAGATATGAAGTTATATTACAAACCACAGTGGTAGGAACATCATAGTTCTAGCACAATTGATTCATGGCTCAAGGGTATTAGGATTAAAGTGTGAGTGTTCCTGCTGTACGCAGTCTCCATAAGATAAAAGAGGCAGAAAGACACTGTTAAGGTCCCTTGTTGCTTTTGCTATGTCCTATCTGTCACCATGAACTGTTTCTCCTGCCACACCACTCTGCCTTGGGGACAGCCAATACGACTGAAGCCAATACAAACTGTGAGGTAAATAAACCTTTCCTTCCTTAACTCTGGGTGTTGTTTTGTCTCAGCAATCAGAAAAGTAAGACATATTGCTTTCTAAGCAACTTCTATTTTTTATTAATTCCAATTAATTTTACACTAGTCTTGTCTCTTCTGGTAGCTGTTTGATTCATTTTAAATATTTTGTGCTCTTTTTAAGGTGTCTGCCATTAATTGACTACCAAACACAGTCTTGTCTTTCCAGTCTGTCCTTACATTGGCTCCTGCTGGGTCATACTTTCATTAGAATTTTTAGTCTCCTGGATTTGGTAATTTTTATGGACTCTTTTCTGTGTTGGTTGTTCACATTTTACATCTCTGCCCTTAGCTCCACTAGCCTTTTACTTGTGTCTTCTGGAGACTCTTGTTTTATTAGGATCATTATCCATTTAATTTTATATTGTTTGTTCAGCTTTATCTTCTTTGAATTCACCAAGCACGTATTGATCTGTTTTGTTACTTTCACTGTTATCCTGATAGTTCAGCTGTGTAGCTTTTGATTTCTTCCCCCTTTGTTTCCCCCCAGCTTGACTTTGGGGGAGTTGGGAGTTTTTGGGGAAATCTTTTTGTCTTGTCTTCTTGTGTTTCTATTTTTGGTTTATTTATTTATTTTCTGTACTGCAATTTCTTTCTTTCTTTTTTTTTTTTTTTTTGAGACACGGTCTTGCTTTGTAGTTCAGGCTGGCCCTGAGCTCAGCCTCAAACTCATATCATATCAATCCTCCTACCTCTGCCTCCCGAGTGCTGGGATTACAGGCGTGAGCCACCATGCCTGGCATTGTGGTATGTGGTACTGATTGCTGCTGGGTGTGAGTCTCCACGCCCAGTATTGTATGTGGTTACCGGGGAATCGAACCAGGCCCTTGAACTTGCAAGACAGGCGCCAGAACCACTGAGCTAACTCCCCAGCCCTATACTGCAATTTGTAAGTTGATTATAGTGGCGGTTTTGTTAGTAGCAGTTACTTTAATTAATATCTACTTTTTAGTGCTATACTCTGGGCATGACTAAGTATTGGCCTTTGTCTTGGTCCCAGAATCTAGCCACTTTTGTCTTTTTGGGAGAGAAGGTTGCAGATTATTTGGTCCAGTACCAAGTTCTTCAGAAATGGGCTGTGGTATTGTTTGTGGACCCCAGGAGAGCCTGATATTGGCATGCAGAGAAAAAAATTGATAGCACAATTATGACACCTTGCCTATTATAATAAAAATTAGCAATAACAATAGTGTCAAGTATAAGTTGGCTATGGACAAACCCTATGTACCTGTAGTGTACCACCCTCAACCAAAGAAAGAGATCTATGATTATAGTGTAAGCAGTGCGACCAACCATATATTAACCTATAGTGAATATCAACTAAAAGGAACAACCATTGTTCTCTAACAGTTGAACAATGTTTAATAGTAATTAGATATATTTAACTAGCTCTCTGTAGAGTCATAAAGCTTAATGGTTATACTAATGGAGACAGAGGATGTGGGGAATGAGAGCATGAAGATGTTTGAGAAGCTAAGCAATGGGAGATGAGAAGAATGTAATAAAAGTGAAATAAAGGGTTCTATTAAGGAGTAAAAGGAAATTAATAGTATTAGATAAAGGAAACTGAAAAGCCAACAAGTAAAAGGACAAATAAGAAAAAATAGATAATAAACTGAAGGAAAGAAAGGAAAAAAAGGAAACAAATTAAAAGAGAGAGAAGAGGAACAAAATATATTTAGATAATGATGATAAAACTCAAACAAAAAGAAAAAACAGAACTTTACACAGCACAAAAAAGAAAGCATCCAATAATGGAGAAAAACATGGGTTAGCAAATTTCCTATGTGTATCCAGATGAGTGATTTCCTTCCAGTACCTGCTGTCTTATAACCTCAGCAAGTCACATTCTTCTCAGCCCTGCTTTATAGCCTGTGGGTTTGTGAGGTGACTTTCCTGCTCAAGAGGTCCCCATCTGCAAACCCCAGATTAGGGCGACTGTCCAAGCCAAGTCACTGTCCACAGTGGTACCCAGGGAAGCAGTCAGATCACTTGTCTGTACTGCATGTGGGCAGAAGAGTGAGTGCTCAAGCAGGCTGCTGGACTCAACACCATCCGATGGTGCTTCTGATGCAGCACCTCTGAAGGCCACACTAGTGGAACCTGGTCTCTTACCACAGAGTATAGGGCTTGTGTTCCTTCCTGGCTGGAGCTTTAATTTCTCAGAGGACCTCCGGGGATCTGTGTCTAGCCCTTACCTTCCTTTGTGGCTCTCTCCTGTGACTGTCACCTAGGCTTTGTGATAGGGTAACACAGCTAGTCCTGGGGTCAAGTGGTAGTGTAGGTGTTCTGTGGCTCAGTCCCATACCATCAACCGCTTCCCAAAATGGTGCCTGATTGAAATCCCTCTAGCAATATGGTGGCTTCTGCACTGATTTCTTCAGCTCTGCCCTGCTGTGAAGCAGTCATTCTGAGGGTAAGACCTCATGCTATTTTTACAGTTTACACTAGCTGTAGGTTTTTTTGGGAGCTACTGCTGCTGGTGGATCCATTATTTCTTCTTTAAGCAGCTGCTTTCCCAGTCTTCTCTGGGGCATTGGCTTCCTCCTTGATCAGCCTGATTATTTGGTCATTGCTTCTGTGCAGAGAGGAACCAAGGTGCAGAACTGGTTAAGAGCTGGTGCTTTGTCATGCATAGAGTGGATCCTCCTCCAGTGTTTTTTTAAACTGTGAAAAATGATAAATTTTGTCCAATGCTTTTCTGCATCATTTGAGGTAACCATGTGGCTTTCTCCCCTTCATTACATTAATGTGATGTTTTATATTGATTAACTTCCATATATTGAGCATTCTTGCATTTAGGAATAAATCTAAGGACCAATGATCCTTTTAACACGCTGTTGAAAATACTTTGTTGACGATTTTTGCAATAATTTGCATAAGAGATACTGATCTATAGTTTTCTTGTTTTGTAGTGACTTTCTTTGACTTTGGTATAAGGTATGTTGACTCTTTTCAGTTTTTTGGAAAAGTTTGAGAAGGATTGATGTTAATTCTTGAAATGCTTTGTGCAATTCACCAGTGAGGTTATCAGGTGCTGGGATTTTCTTCATCAGATTTTTCTAATCACTGTTCAGTTACAGGTCTACTCAGATTTTCTGTTTCTTCACATTAGTCTCAGCAGACTTGGGTTCCTAGACATGAGTCCATTTCAGGTAGGTGAACTGACATGTCACCGTGCGATTGTAGTCCTCACCTCTGAACTTGTTATTTCTGTAGAACTGTGTCAATGCCTTGCTTTTATTTCCGACTTTAGCATTTTGAGCCTTCCTTTTTTCCCCTTAGACTATCTTCTTATAGGTTAGTTTTGTTGGTATTTTTAGAGTTAACTTTTAGTCCCAAGCACTTTTTATAATATTTTTATTGTTTGTTTTATCTTTATCGTTTCCTTCCTCTTCCTTGATTTGGGCTTTGTTTGTTCTCTTTCTAGTTCCTTAAATTTTAGTCTTAGATTGCTGATGTGCCATCTTGCTTGTGTGTTAGGGTAAGAATGTACACGTGCACATTTTGCTCTTAGGTCTGCTTTTGCTGTGTTCTATAAGTTTTAGTTTTGTTTTCATTCATTTATTAGCATTTTATAATTTCTCTTAAAAATGTTCTTCAATTCATTGGTTGTTTGATTTCCCTAAGGGTAACATTTCCAGCTTTTTTCCACCACTGAGTTTGAACCTCAACTCGCAGACTTCTGCTTTCTGCTTGGACTTCGCTTCCTGCTCTGGGGAGAAGAACGTGCCCCTGTGGAGAGTGTGGGGACCGTCAGGAGACTGTGCTTCATGGGTTTCTCTCTTGTCACGCTCTGGAGCCTGGGTTCGTCTCCGCCTTGGCTGTTTTCCACTGTCCTCCCATGTGGTTGTCCCCGCTTGCACTGTGGTCATGGACAGGATAGTTCCGGGAGATGTTCTGCTATGGCTGGAGTCAGAACCCCTCTCCTTGTTAGAATTTATTTTTAAATTCAATGTACTGGTCATAATTTTTTCCAAATTTGTCAGCTGGGAGCCTTTTAAAGTGGTCCTCAGGAGGTTTTGCCATGTCTCTGTCAGTTTGGAGTGCTTCCTTATTGTCTGGAATATATAATTTTTATTTTCTTACTCCCAACCTCTGACCAGTTTCCATCTCAGGTTCGTGAAAAGAGATTAAAAAGCAAGTGTTAGAAAATTGCTTCATATTAATACTTCTCATTTCACTTCAGTGTCTGGAGGTGCTTTCTTCTTAGCCCACTTTTATTTTTTCATTTGGTTCTTGCATTTCCCTTCTCCTAAAAGAATCCTTGCTTTCAGTAATACCCTCAAATTTAATTTTTGCTCAGTAGCACAATAAACAGAAAAGGATTTGAGAACTGCAGACTCAAATCCACTACCAATAACACATTTTCAATAAAGCTTAGGATTTCTTTTAGTTCTTCTTATCCTTATATAAATAATGTGTTCAAAGTTCATGAATTATTTTTTTCTATGTGGTTATACTGTGATGCTCCAGATTTTGCTAACTTAATTTAATTTTATAAATGTATATATATTAGTATGGTTCAAGAGTCAAAATAATTTAAAAAGGTGTATTTATAGAAAACCCATCTCTGTCTCTTTCCTTATGATGAGTAAAGCTGAACATTTAAAAAAAACCTCAGGGTTTTACTCTTATACCTAACTAATTTCATTATGTTCTGTTTTATTCTATTTCTTTTTTCAGATATTTACATTTTAAAATATTTCTTTTGTAGAATTAAGCTGCTTAAACATCCCTTTTTTTTTTTTTGAGACAGGGTCTCTCTTTGTAGTTCAGGCTGACTCTGAACTCACTATGTATCCCAGGCAAGCCTGGAACTTGCAGAAATCCTCCTGTCTCTGCCTCTCATGTGCTGGGATTATGGGTGTGAGCCACCCTGCCCAGCACTGTGATAAATGAGACCGTGGATCAAACTCTGGATCTTGGGCTTGCTAGGCAGACGCCAGAACCATTGAGCTAAATCCCCAGCCCAACATCTTATCTTTGTTAAAATCAATTGTGATAAATTGTACCTTCCTAGGAAATGCCCCATTTCAGCAGAATATTCACACATTTCATAGAAGTGTGCAAAATAATCTGATCTTTAAAAACTTTTCTTTTTCATGTATATGACTTTCTTTTATTTTTTCAAATCTTTATATATACACATCATAGTCATTTTCAGCATTGAGAATTTGTATCAGTATATGATACGACACGACTTGATTCTCATTTTTTTTCCATTTCTCTACCTACCTCACAACCCTCCCCCCATATACATAGGCTTTTCCCTTTTTATTATTAGCACATATTTTTTCCCCTCATTACTTACCTCTACACCACATTTCCTTTTAAATATTTTCTATTTCACAATATATACTATATATTCTAGAACTCATTTACATTCTCATTTTCTCATACCAGAGAAAAGATATGATATTTACACATCTGTGACCTATTTATTTCACTTATGAGGATGTCCTGAAGGTACATCCATTTGAGTATGAATGACTCAATCTTCGCATTTTTAAAGGCAGAGTAATATTCCATTGTATAAAAGAATGGAATTCTTTTTGGAATATTTGGAATATTTGGAATATTCTTTTTGGAATTCTTTTTGGAATATTCCAATGGAATCTCTTCTTTATCCATATGACTTTCTTATTATTTCTTTTTAAAATCTCGTCTTAAAACTAAACACTTGTCTGTTTTTTTAAGGACACTAGAATTTTGAGTTATTGGTTCTATGGATTTTCTATTTTTTACCTCATCATTCTTTTCTTTTTCTAAATTGAGGCAGAATTCACATTACATACAATGAATCTTTGGAAAGTAGAATTCGGTGTATGTTGCATATTGACAATGTTGTGTAACTACCATTCTCTCTAGTGTAAAACGTTTTCCATTTCCCCATAAAAAATACCTGTATCCATTAAGTAATCAGTTTTCACTCCTTGTTATTTCCATCCCCAAGCGTGCACACAGTTGGCTTCTGATCTGTGGGTTGGTCTGTTCAGGATAGAGCATATAAAAGGGTCATGGCATATGTTTGGTGACAGCAGAGCTAAAATTCCCAGCATGTGGGAATTGATGTCACCTGAAGCACCTCGTTCACAAGGCCTGTGAATGGTGCAAGATTAAAGTTCAGAACCCACAGATTCTCTTATATAAATCTTAAGAGCCCTTCTGAGGCCCTAGGGAGAGGCCTTGACAATCTACAACTTTGATGACCCACTTCTGTTGCATCGTAGGTCTTCCTGAGAGAATAGTGGGGACCAGGGTGTCCTGGAAAGCACATTCCTAAGTTGTCCACTGCCCACACAGACCCTTTCCCATGCTGTCTTCTTCCCTTAGCAAAACCTGTGTCTTCACCTTGACTGTACAACTCTTCTAGCAAGCTGCCTGCTGTCTCCTTGACAGGTCCTCAGGGATCTGCAGGAGCTCTTGTCTTTCCGGTCCCTAGTCTGCCCAAAAATTCTTTCACTGTGGTGTCACTGGCCCATCTGGCACAGCAATATGTGACCTTTTGTGTCTGGTCACTTTCACTGAGCAGCACAGTTTTGTGGAGCATTCAAAGCTGCCCTGTGGATCACTGTCCTGCTCCCTTTTGTGCCACACACTGTTCTGACCCAGGGAGCCACATTTTGCTTCCCGTCCTCCCCTGGTGCCCAGTTGGGTTGACTCTGCTTCCTGGGTATTGGAGGTCCCTGTACATTTCCTGATGTTTCTGCTTCTCGTGGCAGGAGGAATGGCTGAAGCACTGGCCGTCCTTGGTGTAGCTCTCTGAGGAGCTTCCAGACCTGTTGCCCAAAGTGGCTGTGCTGTTTTCCACCCGTGTTGCCTACTAATTTCTGCTTTTATCTTCTTTAGTTCCTGATTGTGCATTTTTTTGTTTACTTTTTTAGTTCATCTTTTTTTTAAGTTGGAAATTTAATTCACTTATTTTCATGAATTTATTATCGGTGGTACAAGTTATTTATGCTTATGAATTTTTCCCTGGTAATTATATGGCAGTATTCCCAAGTTGCTGATATGTATCATTAAGATTTTTAAAGAAGCTATGCATTTTCAGTTATTTTGCCTTTCACCTAAGGGTTGGGGGAGGGTTAAAATTTCTTGGCAGTGTGTTTTTAATTAGTCTTAAGATTCTGTTTTCAATGCCTATGATCATCAATGGTCGTTTGCATCATTTTTACTCTATGAAAAATATGACCTGTGTGTGTGGTGAATGTTCTACGTATGTTTGAGAATAATGCATATTTTCTTGTATTGTGATGTACATTTTGTTTTGTTTTTGGTGCTGGGGACCTTGTGCATGTTAAGCACATTCTCCATCAGTGAGTACAGCCCAGCATGATGCAAAATTTATTCATAACCACAAGATCTCTGATTTATTTATTTCCTAGGCCAGGGTTTGCTGTGTTGCTCAGGCTAGTCTCTAACTCAAGGACTCTAGTGATCTCCCACCTCAGCTTGCTGAGCAGCAAGATCCCCTTACTGATTACATTGTTTAGTTGTTCGATAACTTGTCTTTGTTCATCTGAGGAGGCATGTGTGAAAATCTGCGGTTAGTGGCTTTCTTGTGCGTGCATGTGTGCGGGTCTGTGCTTCTTATATTTCCTGTAGTTTTTGCTTTAAACAAGTGATTGCTGTGCTGTCTGTACATGATGCTGGCATTCAGCATTGTGTGTCTGCACTGGTAAATAGTGCCACATTTATTTCATATAGGATGCTTTTTGGTCTGTATTCTACCTTGCCTGATAGCAGAGTCAAAGCCCTGCTTGTTTATGGTTTCCATTTCCCGGATCTTTCTGTCATTCTCAATCACTCCGTTCGGAGCAGAGCCTTGCTCTGGAAGTGTAATTGAAAATCTTTTCCATTTAATAAATGAGTTAACCCTGTCCACACCCCCTGCTGTGCCGGCATGCCTGTCTCCACTCTCCTCTGACAGTGCATATGATATTTATTGGGTGGATCACATTACATGTATTCTGTTTCCTTCTCTGTATGGTCTGGTTTATTTTTTTTGTGGTTATTTTAAAGCATAACTTCCTTTATTATTGTTACTTTTTAAAAAGACAACTTCATTGAGATCTATTTCACATGTATAATTCCTTTACTTTAATTGTGTAATTCATGGTTTCTGTATATTATATTATTTAAAAAAATTTGTGGTAGGACATATATAATAGAAATGTATCATTTTAGTCATTTTAAGAACACAATTCCATGGCATTATGGATGTTCACAATGCTGTGGCATCATCACTGCTATTTCTAAAATAGGTTTTTAGCCTGGACGCAGCTCTGTGCTCATTAGCAGCAGTTCCCCGTTGCTCACCTCTCGGCTCCTGGTTCCTTCTGCTCTGCTTTTCTGTCTGCCTGATGTACGTGGAACCACACAGCATTTATCCTTTGTGTTTGGCTTGTTTCACTCCTATAATATTTTCCAGGTTTATGCACATTACAGTGTGTTTTTGTTTTTGAATTCCTTTTGCAACTGAGGGAAGTTTGTGCTTTTGTTTGAGTGACTGTTTCATTTTAATATCTTTTGTAATGTTTAATTAGCCGGAGCAACACAGAACTAGCATTTTTGTAGGTAAAAGATGGTCAGATCTTGGCAATTTCAGATGGTGCCGACTGATATTATTTGGTTCGTCAGCATTAAGTGACATCCTTTGCCTCCCACCTATTATTTATGTGACAATCGGCGCGCTTATTGTTTCCGCCTTTCTCCTCCCTTCTCCTCCCACATTAAGCCGCATTATTTCTAACTTGGCAGAGCACACAGCAGTTATGAATTACTCTTCCTCTCTGGCCTCCGTCTCGGCAGTTTTAGATCGATGATAGCATATTTAGTGCGCACCACCAACCTCCTTGCAGGTGTCTGGGGCAGGGCTCGTGAATATGTATTTCTTGAGTCCTTGCACATCCCAAGCTGCTTTTCGTAGCTTGGATGGTTGAAGGACAGCTTGGCCTGATGGTCCTTGCAATTTCCAATTAAGTTCATTCAGGTACTCAAAAATGTCAAGTTAAGTACACCGTTTTTTGAAGCCAAGTGAGGTAGCTAAGTGAGAATCATTTACACTTTTCCGCCTCCCTCTCGTCTCTTAGCTCTTAAACCCCTGACAAATCTTCTTTGGACAGCCATTTTGGCGAGACACAGCCCAGCCCGGTGTGCTGGGCCATTTTCTCACGTCACGTAGAGTAGACCCTGCTGTCACCGCTCGGATTTTATTAGCCTCACCCGTTTGATCCTGTAATTTACTGTGGATGGCAGGTCTGTGCGCAAACTTTCTGTGCCAGAGGCTGTGAATAATGCTGTGTGCTGCGCGTGCACCTTGGGTCAGTGCAGGACTGTCCCACCTCCGTCCTCACTGCTGAACCTGCACGCGACGCCCAGGGCCGGTGCAGTGAGCCAAGTGTCTCCAAGTCTCCAGGTACCAGTTTGAGGGTCTCATTCCCAGCCGTACATTTGGAGACTGCTGTAAAGAGAGCAGTGTCCTCCGCAGCCTTTTCCCTATGGAGTCTAATTGGTGCTTTTAACGGAGCCCAATTAGGGATAGATTAATATGCAGGTTCATTGATCTGCAATGGAAACTTTTCTTTGACTTCATAAACCACTGGATCGGTATTGTCTTTGTCATCTGACATGTCGTCAATTCGTTTACTAATAATATTATTCCAAAATGTCACCTTTTCCATTTCCTTTGCTTCATTAGTCTCAGACGCGGTGTTGACAGTTTCCAATCAGGCTGTTAAAATGAGCGATTCTGCAATTACGTGAGTCATTTCTGCTTCAGCTCTTAATTGCCTGACCTTGTAACCAGCTCCTTGTGCTCCACCGGGTCCGGGACCATGACCTTAGGGAAGAGCTTTGTTTCTGAACTTGAGCTTGCAGGTGCTTCTGAAAGGTTATGGCCTTTTCCCCACCTTTCTTTTCTTTTCTGGGCAGAAGGCACATTGTGTGGTGAGAGGCTGGCGCAGTCGGCTTGGCATCCTTGCCTGGCTGGATAATTCTTCCATCGAAGTAAGACTTTTAGGCTGAGGGGGTAATTGTTGGGGCCCACGACTCCCAACGTGTGACAATTCTCATTATGCTGCCTAATTAATGACTCAGACTTGGGGTTACTGCTTGTCTTATGGCTGTGATAACTTTTCCAGCTTTAATTAAAAGGCTGTCAATTATGAAGGGAATAAAAAGATCTGTAAAAGTATATCCGTTTAGACATGAAATATTTAAGGAGACTTGAAGCTTTTATGAATTCTGAAAATCAGTTTTAAAGGGCTGTTGTTGTTTTAAAGATGGTCTGCCCTATTCAGTATTTTTCAAAAAATACAAATAAAATGAATTCTTGTATGGATTAAACAAAATAGGATATAGTATTGATTTACATTTAATTAATTAATTTTTTACTTTTTGATTTACGTTTCATTTAGGTGCTAAATTTCTGAAAACTTCACAAGTTGTGACTATTGCCTGCTCACATGTATAATAAAATATATTTGAAAAGATGGACTTTCTTGGGCTGAGATCACCTCTAATGCACTGATTTGTGCATTGTTAAATTATTATTTTTAAAAACCTAAGCATTGTTTTAATGTAGAAATTGTTTTTTAATTTCTGAAATAATTACTCATGAATTTTGTCAAGAATCAGGCTTTGACTAATTGTAAATGTCAGGTTTTTAAAAATAAAATGAAAAAAAAGTCAAGAAGTAGCAGTGAGGGAATGAACAAAATCAACTAAGCTTTATTTGGAAACACTCTAACAGTGATGTGAGAGTCTTCACCACTGTGGTAAAGAAAACTGTAGACTTGGGGTGACAGAACTGAAAAGGTAAGAACTGCTCAAAGGGGAAGCAATATTTCCGTATCTGTAGAACAAGGAAAGTCACCCATGTGTCTGGTATCCAGCCTTGGTCTAGCCGTGGGCCAGTCAGTGCCAAGTCCAGAGGGCATGTTCTGGAGGGACCACCTGTACCATGTCCCAAGGAAAACCACAAGCGCCTCCTTTACTCCAGCTTTGATTTGGTCCCTGACTAAATTTCTTTCCTCCCCACCCACAGGTCCTTCCCAGTCTCTGCTGACGCCAGCCCATCCTGTTCTCCCCGAGCTTGACTTGTTAGCCTCTACAGATGGGTGAGGACATGTGACCCTTGTCCTTCTGTGTCTTCACTATTCCACTTAGCACAGTGCCCTTCAGTCCCATCCATGTTCTTGCAAGTGACAGGACTGTGTGCTTTTCATGCTGAGTTGTAGCCCTTTGTGTTCTGCGTTTTCTTTATTTATCCGTGGAAGGTCATCTTTTTGTCTATTGTGAATACTACTAAACAAGTATTTTTTTGCTACAATGGTTTAATCTTTAGATGTGTGCCCGGTAATGGTAGTTATATTTTTAGTTCCTGAGGATTCTCTGTAGTGTTTTCCACGTGAATGCAGTCGTTTACATCCTGTAGACTAACACGTGAGCTCTTGGGGACATGTTCAGCCACAGCGGATGGGAGCACAGAACAGAGGTGGAAAGAACTTGAGGCTCTGAGGACAGCTCCGAGCTGTGGAGTCAGCTGCACTCCCAGAATCCCTCTTGTTGGAATAGTGTGCAGGTCTGCCTGGTTTTCTTTTGGATTAGAGTGTTCTGCATCTAAAATTCAGGGACCCGAAGTATGTCCTAGAGACACAGGGGAGGTTGGGCTGGTTAAAGTGACACCAGGAGAGAGCAGGCCGAGTCTTATTCCATGCCTGGTGCGAGTGGAAGTGGGCACAGGGCCTCTGCGTGCTGCCTACGGTCAGCCGGGCTGGCGCACTGTCACTGTGCGGCTTCCTGACTGCACAGTTCTACAGCGCCACATTGTGATTCAGAGGGGAGCAGCGTCGAGGCCAGGGCGGCAGGCTGAGTGATCGCCTTACAGACATCTCTGCACTTTCGATCAGCGTGAGGGATGGGCGGGCAGTAAAGCTCACCTTTAAAGGTCATGCGGCAGGCGGACGGCTTCGTAGCGGGACTGTGCCTTGGGTGCCGTGGTGGAATTCATTAATTTGTCATCGTGGTCCCATGGCCTGTTGGAGGACCTCGCCCGACCTAAGTCCTCAACACCCCTGGGTCAACTAGGAAGCCACGCTGGGGAGGTGACTGCACCCAGGTGTCTGGTGCTGCAGACAGCAAGAAGGCTGCCGGGTGGGGCGCTCACTGCGCCTGCCCTGGGGCTGTAGTGTGTTTACTTCTCAGACCACTTCAGAGGGGCTCAGCCCGAGTCAGCAGTGAGGGAGGCCGGAAGGTCAGAGGGTGTCCCTGGGAGCCCTGGGGCAGGGGGTCCAGGGGCCGCTCTCCTACTTGTCCACTGTCGCTCCCCTCACTGGCTGGGGCAGCTCTAGAGGGTAAGTGCCCCCAGAACCAGGCAGTTGTGCTGGGAAGCTGTGGCCAGGACCAGGGACTCATTTGGTACCAACACACATTCAGAGGCAGTGACTGAAAAGTCAGATTTCAAGCGCGGCTTGGCAGTGCACACCTGCTGTGTCAGCATTCTAGGAGGCTGAGGCAGGAAGATCACAGGTTGAGCCCAGCCCCAGGTAGCCTAGTGATTTACTTAGACTCCGTTTCAAAATAAAAAATAAAAAAGGGCTGAGGATGAAGCTCAGTGTAAAGCCTATGCCTTCAGGATTTAATCCCAGGTACCCCCAAAAGTCATGTTTTTTGATTCCAACAGAAGAGCCTGTTCACGGTGGAAAGTTTGGAAGATGCTGAGGCTGAGGCAGGCAAGTTAGAACACAGAACTACTCAGCATTTCTCCAATGCCAGGGCCCAACACAGCGGTCTTGTTCCAGCCCCTCCAGGAGCTGCATTGCCCTCTCCAGCCCTACATTTCCGAGTTGGCAGGATAGCAGTGGCAGCTGGGGCAGGGATGCAGCACAGGGATGTAGTGCAGATACAGAGGCATCACAAAGAACAGTCAGGAAGGGCACGAGGAGGGACATTTTCACAAAGACCAGAGTGAGGTGAGCCAGGACCGTGAGTGGCTCTGGAGAGCCTTGAGAGACTGTGCTAAATAAGTCCCTAAAACCCAGCTTCCTCCTTTGTCTGGGGTGACAGATGCCTGGCGCTTCCCGGGGCCCATGTTTAAGGAGGTCCTGCCCCTCCCTGTGCACCAGGACTCCTGTCCCCAGCCAGACACACTCTGCACCCCAGACCCACCTCTCCCTGGAGTCTCCTACACTCCTGGGGACCTGAGAAGTAAATGTACCACAGCCTCGGGGCAGGCACAGTGAGTGCCCCACCTCGCAGCCTTCTTGCTGTCTGCAGCGCCAGACGCATGGGTGCAGGCTGGCTGGGTTGTGCCCCCGACTCTAGGTGGGGCGAACTCTGCTCTTCCCCCCAGGGCTCTCGTCCACAGTGTAGACATGTGAGTTTCCAAACCAAGCCCTGCCAGTCCTACTGTGTGCCGTCTAATGCCAGGCTTCCCATCGCTCATCAGAAATGCTCAGCTCCTTGAGGGCGCTCCCTGGTACGTGCTCTTCACATGCCTGTCAGCCCGGGACCTGGAGTGGATTCATCAGGGCGAGTGCTGGTTTCATGTCTACTGCTTTTGGAGCTCAGCTGTCCCTGCCCTGTCCCTGGCACAGACCACAGTGACATGTTTATATATAGACAAGCAAATACTAAAGTCATCCGGCACCTGCGCGTTTACCGCCCGGTCCGCAGGCTAGCCTTTCACAAATGTTGACTCTCACCTCAGCAGACTGACTCCAGGAAGTGGCGGGTGTCCCACTGTACATGTGAGAAACTGACACGCAGAGGTGAAGGAACTTGCCAAGGCACACGGAGGACTGGACCCAGCTAGTCTGTTCCCAAGGCCATGTGCAGAAATGAACAAAATATACATGAGTTCACTGTGGGGAATGCAAGTAGATTAAAAGGAGAGAGGTGAGCGCCTTTCACAGCAGTGGTTTCCTCCAGGCTCTCCCTGGGGCCAGTAGGAGGGCAGCAAACTGGCCACGGTGCCCATGGTGTTCCCTCCAGCGGGCTGGTGTCCCACCTTCTGTGTTCTCCTGGCCAGTGGCACTGCTCCTAGACCAGGGCTTGGGGGCAGCACCTGCTCCACGCAGTCCCTCTTGAGAACACTAGGCACTTCCTGCTTTACACACTTCCAACATGGTGCAGTTCACTTGCCGGGAACTGAATCCTCCGGAACGATGGATTCTTGTTTCCTGTGATCAGTTCCTAGAAGTGGAGTTCCTAGGTCAAAGGTCAAGCAGATTGGAGACTTAGGAGATGCCTGGTCACATCACCCCCAGGAAGAGTGGAGGGACACAGCCACTGACCCCCCCTCCGGGACATGCCTTGATTCCTGATGCTAAGCCAAGCCACAGCTGGCACCCTGTCCTGCCCAGGCTGGGCCTCTGGTATGTACGTAGTTTTGTGGTGTGGACCTGGGAAAGTGCAGAACTTTCTCTTTCCCTTTTTCTTCCAAGGACCTTGGGCCTGCTGTCCCTCCTTCCTATGCTTCTCCATTGGGCCTTGGGCCTTTGGGAGCTGGGTGAGGTGGTGCAGGCCTGTAAAGCCAGCACTTTGGGAGGCTGAGTGGAAACATGCAAGTGTGACCACAGCCTAGTCAACCTACTGACTCAGCGAGACCCTGCCTCAAAATAACAAGTTAGAAAGGGCTGGAGGTGTGGCTCAGTATAGACGCTGGGTTCAATCCACAGTACCACAAAGCACAAAACCAATCTAACAGGCCAGGATAGAGGGCTGTCCAAGAGCATTGGAGGTGGAGCACTGGCACTGGCAGCATCTCCCCTGCCCGTGTCCCTCTCATTCAAACTAGAGCCAGCCAGGGGACACGAATTCTGCAGCTCCTGCACATGACCATCCTGTCCTCTCCTCTCTTTCAGCCTGGAAACTTCTGCAGCTGCTGAGGTGGGAGCATTAAGAAAACCCCGAGTTCCATAAGGAAGGGCTTTGGGTTTGTTGTCAAGGTACAGTTTTGTTGGTTTTCAAATATCCCGGCCATTTGGATAAGTCTGGTGTGAGGGCTGGCCATCTGGCCCAGCTGGCAGTTGGGAGGGCACAGGGGGCGGGTTGCAGGTCCAGAAGCTTATGGGTCTGTCACTGGGCTCCTCCTTTCCCTGAGAGCCTGGAACCCGCTGGCTTTGAAGTGCCGTGTGTTCTTTCGGGAAGCCCTGCTGGAGGTCCCTTCCCGGCCTCTCCAGGTTCTGGGACAGAGGAGGGAGGCATGGGGGTGGCTCTTCAGAGTGGCTGGTGACTTTTACTGCCGTTTCCAACTCAGAAAGGAAAACAGAGCGCTTGAGTGCCTATGTGGGAGGCACCACACCTGTGGCCCAGGTAATCCTCGAGGGAAACCTGTAAGGAAGACATCAACTGCAACAGGCATTGTGCTCATGAGGAAACCGAGGCCAGAGGGGTGAAGGGATGTGCCCAGGATCCCCAGGTAAGACAGGGTGAGAGTAGAGTCTGCCGAAACCCATCTCCATGCCACCTCCCCACCCCGAGATTAGACAAGCTGGAGAAGAAAATGCCAGGCTGGGAGAGGTGGCGCCAGCTCCCTGCTCCCAGAGGGGCCCCTGGTTCTGGAAGGACCAAGTGGGACAGTCAGCCTTGGAGGCCCAGGGAAAGAATGGGAGGACACAAATGGAGATGCTCTCAGGCGCGGCTGGGGCTTCCAAGGGGAGCAGAGCAGCCACCATTTGTTGCAGACCTACTCTGTGCCCCATGTTTGACATTTGTTGCCCTTCCACCTCCAAACTTGGCAGTCTGAGTCCCTTGTGCTCCTCCACCCATGGCTGGGGACACTGAGGCTCTGAGCTGGAGTCCTGTACTTGAGCCTCGGAAGGAGTGGGACAGGCCAGTCCCATCTGGTCTGCCGAGGCCGGGTTTGAGACCACCATCCTGGCCGGTGCTGCTGACTCAGCTCCTGCAACAGTAGGGTCCGGGGTGGGACTGGAGATGGACGGCTGTGGGGTAAACATGACTCCGGCCTCATTCCTGCTGCTCGGGCACTGTTGGTTGCAGGAGCCTGCTGGATCCGCGCCTGTGTGGCAGGTGCTCAGGGCCCAGGTGAACATGTATGAAGGGCCTGGAGCAGCCCGAGGCACCATGTGCTGCCCACCTGGGGCCTGGTGAGCTGGCGAGGTTTGGGCATCTTGGAGGTCGATGCCTGGAAAGGTGCGAGCCAGCTGCGGGTGGCGTGGGACTGTCAGCAAGAGCCTCTGTTGACTCTGTGCACTGGAGGGACCCGGAGCTGGACACTGGTGTCCCACCTGCTTTCTGACCACCTCTATAGTGCTCACTGTGTGGGAGTCTTTTAGCCCAGCTTACTTACTCTTTAACACTGAGTCAGGTGTAGTGAGCAGTATAAGAACTCGGCACGAGGCTCAGTGAGAAGCAGAGGCTCCTATGGCTTCCTGTCTGTACACAGATGAAGTTGCAAGCGCACGGCCTCACCCTGTCTCCCCGGGACACTGCACCACCCTGACTCCGGAAGCACCCTGCTCGTGGCTGCTTGGACTGCTGCCGCATGTACTCAGGTCCTCACTAGCCACACCCGGGCCGGGTTGTCTGGGCTGGCAGCAGCCACTACCATGGCATTAACATCCTGCAGCAAGTGCAGGGAGCGCCATGGTGGGGAGCCGAGTGGAGGTGGAAGTGCTGGGCACAGGCGCTATTGCGGCCGGGTCTGCCTGGCCGCGCTCTGAGGGGCTGTGATTTACTCTCCACTGGTGGCCGGGGTTCCTTCCCACCAACAGAACTGAGTATCTTTCTTTGCTTGCAGTCCTTGAAGGTGAAACAGGTACTCTGGCTTAAAAACATTATGTTGCTTTTGCATGGAATATTACCACACCTCATTAAACACCTCTGCAAAAATACAGGAGGTGGTGTTCAGGGTGCCGTGCACAGCGCTGGGGACGTGCTGGGTATGCGAACAAGGAACAAATGCTGTGGCTTTGCCACCAGGAAGCCATTCTACCAGCACTTGGCGTGTTTTTGCTGAGCCTCCCCCACACGGTCCCGCTTTGTTTTGCCTTCATTATGCTCACCCGTGCAGACGCAGTTTTTATCTTGCTCACTTCACCTTGCTGGCTTGCACGCCCCTCTTGTAAGCAGCATTTTAAATTGCTCTACAATTTGCTCGCAGGTGTGTGAACCATAGTTTATTTGAATCTCTTGTTATTGTACTTTTAGGCTATTTTCAATTCTCTTTATAAATGATGCGACTGATAGCTTTATGTAGAGAACTGTTTCCATATTTCAGCTTATTTCCTAAGGAGAGAAAAACTACTCAGAAGAAAGATTAACTTGGTCAGAGGTTTTAAAATCTGATTTCATATTTTTTAAGAGGGAGGCACCTTATGAAACAACTTTATATCTGTTGAAAAACCTGGTTATGTTCTTTTTTCATATTGTTTTTAAAAATGACTTGTTCTGAACAATATCCTGTGCCTTTCAGAAAGGAGGCACGGATATGAAAGGAGATTTGTTCCCTCTGAGCTTAGGGGGCGATCAGACTCAGGAAACAGACGCACAAGATACTTGCGTGTATCTGATGGTTGCCATGGGAACAAGTCATTTAACATGACACTTGGCTAAAGCATTGATCAATAAGGGAGGGGGCAATATTGAAACAAATTAGTTGGTGTCTGAGTGGCCCTGAGAGATAGCAGCAATAACACTAACCCTGTCAGCCCCTCCAAGAAGACGGGACTTCTCTGTCCACACTGCCTTGTGGGGGTGGAGGCCATGGCAGAGAGGGTCCTGCCATGGGAGTGGAGCTAGGGTCTGGAGTTACAGAAGGCTGTGCAGGTTCACAATGGGCACCTCGCAGCACCCCGCTGCTTTGGGGGAAATCGAGGTTCAGAGAGAAGCTGAGCCTCCCTGATGCAGGGCAGACATCACAGGCCCCTGAGGTCTCCCAGCATGCACAGGGCACAGAATGACTCACACTGCAGGGCTCTGGGGCTCATGCCTCCCCCTTGCCCGGCTGAGTGGACAGCAGGGACGCTGGTGGCCGCAGTCATGGGCCTGGACACCAAGCACAGGGCAACCCCTTGGGTATGAGATGACATCAGGGCCGGGTGAGGTGCTTGGGGGCTGTGACTGTGACTCGGGCCAGGTCTGAGGGCCCAGTGGGTTTTCTGAGTGCAGGTGCCTGCTAGGACTTAGAGCACCCCATGGGGCTGCCCGAGATCAGGAGCAGTGTGGGGGCCCCAACCCCCAGCTGCATCTGACGCTGCAGGACTGGGGAGCGGGCTGGCTCGAGTGCGGTGGGAGACAAATAGCCGGGAAGCTCCACATGGTCGTGCTGTGCTTCCGTGGCTGGGGAGCAGGGCCCCTCTCCACCCTCCACCTGTCCCCTGACCAGTGCGACTTGGGACACTGACTAGAAGGCAGTAGCAACGTGCACCCCAGAGCTGACTGCAGGGGCTGAATTTCTGCCCCTGACCCCCAAAGTGATATGCTGGCTTCCCACAATGGAGCTGCTGGGGCCAGGGCACCCACACTACACCCTGGCGAAGGAAAGTCTGGCTTGTTTTCTTGCTTTAATGCAGAGGTTCCCCAAAGCTCCCTGTTTGCCCCCGGCAGGGTGGATGCAGTTGGGGTGTGCCTACCTTCTGGAATGGGGAGGCTGGCCTGCGGGAGACACGGCTTTGACAGTGCCCTGGTCTTACTGCTTTACACCTGCGCCGCTTGGCGCCGAAAAGGGACCCCGGGGATCTGATTCCCAGACCCAAATAGCAATCTCGGCCCCTCTGCGGCAGGGCCGGGCACTGAACATCTTTCAGCATGCTTGAGATCAGCAGTGTCGGCGCAGAGGCCTAGGTGTCTACCCTGGTGTCCTACATTGAGAGACCGTGCATTCGCGTGGCGTGGGGCGCTGCACCAGGGAGGCTTTCTGGAAAGATCCCGCGGGCTTGCACTGCCGCTCCGCGTGTGGCCGGCAGGGGGCAGCCTGGGCCCACGAGCTGCTGTGTCCCCGAGTCACCCCCCGCCGCGCGCAGAGGGCCACGCGCCCGCCCCTCCCCCGGGGGCCGCTCCGCCCGTCGCGGCGGGACTCATCATTTACATTTAATTTGTTCGTGGTTTAATGTTTAATTTTAAAAACTGAATGATTCATTACCATATTAATAAATAATAACATTTATTATTCTCCTAATGAGTGTCCAAAATACAAAAGCAATTACATGTCTTCTATATCTTCTCATAAACTGAGACAGTGGCGCATTCACTACAGACATGCCTGGACAGTGACCCCAGCCCTGGCCCTGCAGCTTCCTGTCTGGGGCCTTCAGGGTCCTGTGGTCTCCAGGGTCCTGTCCAGCCACCTGGGAGCCCAAGTCCCCCTCCCTCCGTGCACAGGCCCTGGAGTGTCTGAAGGGAATGCTCTTTACCTCGTCCCAGATTCCGTTCCTCCTGTCCAAACACAGGAGCAATTAAAAAAAAAATACAGTGAAGGCGACTGCTGCGTGCCACCCACTGAAAAGGCAGGTTCACAAAAAATGTGCCGCATCCTCACCCGCTGTAACCGCGGAACCTGACACCGGGTGACTTCTGAATCTTCCCCAAAGCAAAGTGAGAGTGAAAGGGAAACGTTTTTCAATCAGTTTAGGACAGAGGGACATCCAGAACAGTGCGAATGAAGACCTTTACGGAAGATAATGTCCAGAGGTGCTGGAGAAAGCGGCCAGGACCATGGGCCGAATGTGACAAAGTGAATGGAGATTTTGAGGGAGCTTCGTGGCAATGTCTTTCACTGTAGTACACTTTAAAAAAGTCCTTAAACATTCACTGTATTTTTTGATCACACCTCGTGTCCTCTGGAGTCTATGACTATCAGGTGGGAAACTGAGTCTTGGTCAAGGTCCTAGGCTGGCAGCTGGCCAAGGACTACAGAGCCAGCAGCCCCACCGCTGCCGGTGCCTCTTGCGGGGTCTCCAGAGTGACTCCTCATTGGAGAAAGTGTGGACTGTTTAAAAAACAACAGAAAGAACACACAGACAGCAAAGCAAGCTCCCAGGGAGACCCCATTTCCCGAGGCTGGAAGGAAGGTCAGGAGCCTCACAGCTCCCCCCGTGCGGCCAGAGTGGGCCTCTCCTGCGGCTGCTCCGACCTCAGGAGCCCCGGCTTCCCCGGAGGCTGGCGCTCCCTGCTGGGGCCCAGGAGAGGAAGGTCAGTGATGGAGTCCTCTCGGCCACGTCCTGCAAGTCTGCACCCCTGGAATGCAGTTTGGATCGTGGAAGATGACCAGCAAGAATAAAAGCCGCCACCCCATTTAGGGACAGCCCAGCGTCGCGGTCCCTGCAGGCCCTCAGCCCCTCGCGGGTGTGAGCTCCCACCCCCGCCCATCTCGGCCTGCCACGCTGCGCTCTGCCCCGCCATGTCTTCTTCACTCACAAGCCTGGGCTCGCTGTGGATAGCCTCCCGTGTCACCTGCTCCTGTCCCCTTCGGGGCTCCTCTCGTGACATCCGGGGCGTGACGCTGTGGGAGCCCTTAAAAGTGGGTCACTGGGTCGGAGGGAAGGGGTGCTCTGGAGGCAGCCGGCTCCCTCTGCCCGGCACCTGCCAGTGCACTCGTGCATCCCCGAGGGCTTGGCAGGGCCTGCCCACGCCGCCCTGGGCATCCTCCCGGGTCAGTGGAGCGCTGGCGTGCTCTTCCCAAGGTGCCTTTGGGCCCCTCCTTGCACAGGTCCGCAGAGCTGTGAGCAGGGCGTTTCTCACGCCTTCTGCGTGGAGTCCCGCAGGCCTGTCCCAGCACCACGTGGCTCAGCCCAGGGCCTTGTGCCAGGCGAGCGTTCTACTTTGGGGGTCTCTGCAATCTCAGGGACCCTCAAGCCCCCTTTGTTTCTACCGATGAGGAAAGGGAGGCTCCACGAGATGTCTTGGAGAGAGCGCTGTCACCGGCGTCCACCCACCCACCAGCCACGAGCTCATCCAGTACCTCCGTCTGGGAACCGGTCCACCCTTCCGTCCGCCCACTCACCCACGCGTCCATCCAGGAATCCATCCATCCATGCGTGCACCCGCCCACTCGCCCATGCAATAAATATTTACTCCTAGAACTCATATGGAACCACAAAGGGCCCTGGCTAGCCAAAGCAGTCATAAGCAAAAAGGAAAAAGCTACAGGCATCACTATACGTGGTCGCAACACATATCACAGGGCCTGAGTAATGAGACAGTGTGTGGGGGGTGCATTGGGACAGAGAAGAGCCCAGAAATAAACCACGCAGCTGCAGCCAATCAGAGCGCACACAGCATCAGAGCCTCACCTCGGGGAGAGCATAGCCTCGCTGAGCGCCGGGCACGCGCGCGTACGTGCGGAGGCTGAACCTGTCCACGCCGGCCTTGCGCTGAAAGGCAGCTGAGAAGGGGTCAAAGACCTGCGCTGTGGGGCTCTTAGGAGGAAGCGTAGAGAAAGCACGTTAACACGTTCAGATTGGCAGAGATTTTTTGGGTAAAACCCCAAAAGCACAGACAACAAAAGATAGACAGATGGAACCGGATGAAGCTAAGACGGTTTCCCACAGCAGAAGAGACAATTCATAGAATGAAAAAACAATCTACAGAAAGGGAGAAAGCTTTTTGGCAAATATTTATTTACAAAGGATTAATATCTAAAATGTGTAAGGATCTAAAATATAAACCCCACCAGGAAAACAAATCGAATTTGAAAGTGAGTAAATTTTTTTGTTGAAGAACAATTTTATTTTTTAAAAATTTTTATTTGATTTAAAAATATTTATTGTGGGGAGTCAGTACATGCACGTAACACAACTTAATTCTTTCTTCTTCCTCTTATCCTCCCTTCTCCCTCCATTTATTGGTTCTTTCTCATTTATAAAGAATCTAGCACCCTATTTCATGTTTTTTATTTCGATTTTTAAATTATTAATCCTTGGGTTATCATAGCAGAGAAGCCATGTGATAACTGTGTTCACCTGTCTGATTCTGATTTATATCATTTAACATTAGATAATGTTAACAAGGGGGATTCATTTTCCCACAAGGCACTCAAATGTATCCTACTTTATGGCAGAGTAGCGCTCCTCTGTGGATAGGTTTCACATTTTATCCATTCGTCTGTTGACAGGATATAGGCTGCTTCCAACATTTAGCTACTATGAATTGTGCTGCTCTAGACAAGAGTGTGGATGGACCACAGTAATCACTGTAATATGATGTATTTAACTCTTGTGAAATACCTAGGGGGAGGACAGGGAATTTGTTTTGTTTTGTAGTTCAGATTGGCCCTAAACTCAGCCTGGAACTCACAGTACTCTCCCTGCCTCTGCTTCCCAAGTGCTGGGATTACAGGTGTGAGTCACCACACCCAGCATTGTCGTAAGTGGTTACCAGGTATTGAATCTGGGCCCTTGTGGTTGCAAGACAGGTGACGTAACCACTGAATGAATGCTAGGAGCCCTTCTTTCTGGAGAAAGATGGAATCCCAGCATTGTCAAACTTGTATTTCCTTGATGGTGAATGATGCCAAGCATTTTCCACACATTTGTGGGCCATTGTCCTTCTTCTGAGATGTGTCTGTTCATTTTAGTTGCCAAGAAATGGACAAATAATTTGAACAAGCATTTTTCAAAAGCAGAAATCCAAATGACTAACAAATTTACAAAAAGTTTCCAGAGACATGTAAGTGAAAGCCACATTGAGGTGTCACTCTACCCCGGTTGGAATGGCTATGATAAAAAAGACAAAGAGAAGAAAAGTGATGGTGAGGGTGTGGCCAGAGATGCCCGAGGTCAGTGGTCAGTGCAAAGGTGATGTGGACTTGGAGACCAGTGCAAAATCTCCTCAGATGCTCAGAGCAGAGGTGTAGGGTGATGTGTGACCCTCGTCTACCCACTCACGGGACGAGACAGCTCACCAGACAGACTTGCATGTCTTGTGTCCTGTGGTGCTGCTTGGGTTACTACCAGAGAAGTCACCCAGAGCCCATGCAGGGGGCGTGGATGGATACAGCTGCAGCCTCTGCTGCTGGCCTGTGTACATGCATAGTTCTTATGTATCAATTTAAAAAGTAAAACATAAAAAGAGGAGTATAAAATATTCTCCAGGGACTCAGGCCAGGGGCAGGCACCTTGTGGGGGGAGTGATTGTAATTGATAGGAAAGAACACTGAGCCACATAGCAGTGGTATCCCTTGCTCAGGGTCCCAGCTAGGGGTAGGCCCGGAGGAGCAGTGAGGTCTCTGTCCCTCCACCAGGCCCTCCTGGAGTGATGCTTCCTCTGCTCCAGTGCCTGGAAGTTACCGGATACCTTGACCTCAGAAGGGAGGATGGACAATCAGGACACACTGGGGACCAGAGCTTGAGCTGGGTGGCCTTGCACTCATCTCTCACCCTCTCTGATCCTCTTGTTCATTGCTTCATGGAAACCATGGATGTGAAAGAATGGTGTGAATGAGAAAGCACCAGGACAGGGGCTGAAATTGCCATTCATCCACCCAGCCACCCACCCATCCATCCGTCCATCTGTGACCCATTCACTCACCCACCCATCTAAACATCTGCTCACCCAACCATCTATTCACCCATCAGCTCATCCACCCATGCGTCCATCTATCCACCTACCCATCCACCTATCCACCCACTCATACATCCACTCATCCGTCCACCCACCCATCCATGCATCCACTCGTCCAACTGCTCATCCATCGATCTACGCATTCACCCACCCATCCACACACTCACCCATTCACCAGTACATACATCTGTCCATCCATCCATCCACCCACCCACTTGTCCATTCATCCATCTATCCACTCACCTATCCATTCATCCATGCACCCACTCCTCCATCTATCCCTCCACCCACCCATCCACCCACCATCCATTCATATACCTACCATCCATTCACCCATCAATCCATTCATCACCCACCAGCCCACCCATCCATCCACCCACCAACCCACCCACCCACCCATCCATCTACCCACTCATCAACCCATCCATCCACCTATCCACCCACCAATCCACTCAGCCATTCATCCATCCACTACTCACCTAACCACCCATCCATGATCCACCCATCCATCCATTGATCCACCCATCCATCTATCCATCCATCCACCCATCTACCCACCCACCCATCCATCTATCCTCCTACCAACCCATCCACTCATCAGTCCCAACCACCCATCCGTCTACTCATCCATCGACACATCCACCCACCCACCCACCCACCCATCTATTTGTATGTCCATGCATCTATCCATCCACACCCATCCATCCACCCATCCATCCATCTATTCATCCACCCATCTATCCACCCACCTATCCATTCACCCATCCACACAATCAGTGAAAATGTGTGCTCTGACTTACTTCGTGCTGGTGTGGCACTATGCTGGGTTCCAGCAGGGAACCAGGTCAGGATGCTGAGCTCAGGGGACAGACAGTCTAGATAGTTTGAGAGGCAGAGACCGAGCAAGTAAATAATGATCTAATTGAATTTGAATCAGTGCTATGACAAAAACCTAGGGAAGGGGCCAAGACTCTTGGGAAGGTTGCCATAGTGAGGCTATCAGGCCTAGCCTCTCAGATCCAAGGGAAAGAGATCATAGCCCGTGGTATGGGGAAAGGGCCTGCCAGGGGAGGTCCACGCCCTCCGTGTAGTCTGCACCTTCTTGGCTCTCATTTCTCCCAAAGGTGTATTTGCAGCCTGGATGGGCTCCCTTAGCTCCCACTGCACATCTGGCTTCTCTGCCTTCTGGCCAGGGTGATACCCTTGGGTCCTTGTTTGTGTGGGACTCAGGCTGAGGTGGCAGATCCCCTCCGTGGCTTCGACCTCTTCTTGCCACATGTCCCTGACCTGCCTCCTAGGGGAGGAGCCAGAGCCCAGGCTCCTTCCACCCCATGTGGGTCAGGAGTCCTGTCCCTGCTTCATAGCCCATTTGGACTTTCCATCCTCAACCAAGTTCTGGCCTTCACAGTCCCAGCCTCTGCTTCTTGCTCCAGGGCTCAGCTGTTCCAGGCTGCTGGAAGGAACATTGTGTCACACGAGGGAGCAGCACATCTGGGGATGGAGGGTTTACACTCTCCTCTCCAGTCTTTACACATTTTGTTCTGTATTCCCTACCTCATTGCAGCACTAGGAGGCCCAGCACGCTGGGCTGCGCTGGTGATTGTGCCTTGTGACGCTCCCAGCTTTGGTGGTCTCTTAGGGTCAATCTTCTGTAGATATCCTTTACTGGGTTGAAGAAGATCTTTAGTACAGGTTTTTTTTAATTACCATTGTAAGATGTTGAATAGATTGATTTTTATTTTTTCCTTTCTTTGTTTAATGTGGCGGCAAATGTCTTGGTTTGGATTTCAAATGTGTCCTACAGGCCGGTGGCATTATTGGGAGGTGCGGGAACCTTGGGAAGCTGGGTCGAGGGAAACGGCCAGAGCCCTGGGACCTGGGCCTCTCCCCTCACTGCTTCTTGTCTGCCATGGTGAGCAGCTACAGCAGGCCTCACACTCCCACCAGACTGCTAACCCTTCTGGGCTGGCCCGGAAGCAGTGTGGCCCAGCAATCACGGACTGAAACCTCAGGACCTGGGAGCCCAAACCTACTCTCCTGCATTGGACTGATTTCCTCAGGTATTTGGTCGCTGCAGTGGAAAGCTAACATGGTATCTTGCACTGGTTTTACAAATGTAAAACAACTTTGTATTCTGGAATAAATCTCCTTCACCTTTTTAATATGCTGTTGATTTCTACTTGTTAATATTTTGTTAAGAGGGGCCCGGGAGTTAGCTCAGTGGTTCTGGCGCCTGTTTTGCAAGCGCAAGCACCCAGGTTTGGTCCTCAGTAACCACATACCATACTGGGCGTGGAGACTCACCCCAGCAGCAATCAGTACCACATACCAGGTGCCGGGCGTGGTGGTTCACGCCTGTAATCCCAGCACTCGGGAGGCAGAGGCAGGAGAATTGCTGTGATGTGAGTTGGAGGCTGAGCTCAGGGCCAGCCTGAACTACAAAGTGAGACCCTGTCTCAAAAAACCTAATTAAAAAAATATATTTTGTTAAGAATTTTCATGTCTATGTTTTTGGGGGAGATTTTGATTTACATTTATCTCTTTTGCAATACATTTATCAGGTCTTGGTATTAAGATTATATCACCCTCAGAAAATAAGTTGAAAGATGTTCTTTTTTTATCCTTTATTTTCTGAAAGAGAGTGGGTAAATTTGATAGCCTTTTCTCTTCAGGGTTTGATCTGATTCATTAAGGAGAATGTGTGGGACTATAGTTTTTTTTAAAACAATTTTATTGTGAAATAGGTACATTTTATATACATATTATGATCATATTCAACAATTTGTACCAGGATATGACATGACTTGATTCTCATTTTTTTCCATCCCCCTACCCACCCTACAATCCTTACCCCTATATATATAAGCTTTGTTTCCTTTTTTTTACCATCACAATTTTTTCTTTTCCCTCATTACACACCCCTACCCACATTTCCCTGTGAATATTTTCTATTTTACAATATCTAACATATATTGTAAAGCTCATTTACATTTTCAGTTTCTCACATTTGAGAAAAGATACGGTATTTATACATTTGTAACTTATTTATTTCACTTATAAGTATGTCCTGAAGGTATGTCCATTTGAATATGAATGACTCAAACTTGTCATTCTTTATGGCAGAGTAATATTCCCTGCTGGGATATACACAAAAGAAATAAACGATTCATATCACAGCAGCACATGTGTACTGATGTTTATAGCAGCTAAGTTTGTGATAGATACATCTTGGAAACAACCCAAATGTCCATCAACTGGAGACTGGATTGGGACTATAGATTTATAGCAAAGGGTTTTTATGATAGACTCAATTTCCTTTTAATACCATACAAGTTTTCTATTTCATCTCATGTTATTTTTGGTAAGTTGTGTATTTCATGAAAATTTCCCATTTTATGTAAGTTGTTGAACTTGATGATGTAAAATTGTCTGTAGTTCTACACACCTTTTAACTTCTGTCACTGGTAATTTGTGTTCTCCTTACTATGATAAGTCTTGCTACAGGTTTACCAATTATGTTACTCTTTTTAAAGAGCCAACTTTTGACTTGGGTAATTTTCTCTATTGCTTTCTTTTTTATTGGTACCAAGGATTGAACTCAGAATCTTGTGCTTGCCAGGCAGGTGTGGCACCACTGAGCTCCATCCCTGATCCCCCTATTATTTTCTCCAGAAGGCTTTCAGTTATAAATGTCCCATAAATACTCTTTCAGTTGTAGCCCACACATTCTGACATTTTAAAAAGTTGTAATTTAGTTCTTGTGACTTGTTTGATCCATTGGTTAGTTAGAGGCACATTGTGTAATTTCAAAATGCTTGAGAATTTTTTTAGATCTACTATTACGGATTTAATTTCATTGTTAGGTACTGTATTCAGCCTTTTAAAATTTATTGAATCTTGTTTTGGTATTAAATGTTCTTATAATCATTTATTTTCTGCAAGAGTTTGTGTAAACTCCCTATTTTTTTCTTCCTTCCATTGTTTGATACAACTCATCAATGAAATATTCGCATGTGGAGTTTTATTTGGAAGGGTTTTGATTGTAAGCCTCAAGTGAAGATTAGAGTTATCTGTTTCTCCTTTAATCTGTGAACTTTTGCTTCCCATATTTGGAAATTTTGTTATCATGTGAACACATGGTATGTTTGTTACATCTTCCTGATGAAGTAACCCTTTTATCTGTATGAAGTGATCGTAATGGTTGCTAATAAAACCTGAGGCTTTGAATCTCTGCATCTGATATCAAGATAATGGCTTTAGCCTCTTTATAATTGCTGTTCTCCCCTCTTCACATCCATTTACTTGTGACCATTTTAAAGACATCACCTGTAGCAGCTTTTGGATAGTTTTTGCTTTTGTGCTTGCTCTGCCAAGCTGTCTTTTAATTCCAGGATTTAATCCATATATGTATAACATTTTACCATTTGTTTTCTCTTCCCTTCAGTTTTGTGCTATAGATTCCTTTTCCTGACTTCTTTGGATAATTTTACTATCTTTTAGGGTTTTGCTTCAGTTTATCTGTGCATTTTTAGCTATTTTTTCTTGTATTTAAAAAAACTTTGGTAGTTGTTCTAGGGATTAAAAATACATTCCTAACTTTTCACAATGTACTTAGAATGAATATTTTACCACCTCATATAAAATGTAGAAATCTCACAACCGTGTATATATATCTATCCTTTATATCACCATTGTTATATTACTATAAAATTGAATGTTATAAAAGTCATAGAAAAATAGAAAAGGGAAGCATTTTGTATTTACCAGGTGTTTATCATTTCCCAGCTCTCGAGTCCGTCCATCCAAGGTCTGAGTTTCCACATCGTATCATTTCCTTTCAGCCTGAAGAACTCCCTGAAAGATTTCTTGCAGCACAGTTGCCACGAGTATGAATTCTCTGTTTTCTTTTGTTCAAAAATGTCCTTATTTCACCGGCATTCTTGAACGGTGTTTTCTTTGCATGGAGAGTTCTGAGTTGAGAGCTTTTCCTTTTGGCATTTTGGAGGTCTGTTGTCTTCTTGTCTCCATGGTTTCTCACGAGGAATCACTGGTGGGTCGGCCTGTTCTTTTACTATCTGTGACTGTCATTTTCTCTAAATGTTCTTGGGCTTTTCTCTTTCTCTTTAGTAACTTGCCTTTGTGTGCTTAGGGGTGAATGTGTGTGAGTATTTAATTTTCATTCTGTTTGTGATCTGCTAATCTCTTTATTTTTATTGCAATGTTTCCTCCTTTCAAATTTTGTATTTTATTCATATGTTTGGGTACATAACAGTCACATTCACCTTGGGGAGTTGGTGCAGGTCCTGAACACATCTCAATTCTTACTCACCTTAAATTTCTGGATTATTTTTTCAAATATTTATTTCTCCCCATTTTTCTCTTCCCGCTCATATTTTTGTGAGGTTGGTTGCATTAGTGTTTTGCCTCTGGTTATTTCTTACCGGCCCCGAAGCTCTACTTCTTTGTTTCTTATCTTCTTCCTCTCTGTCCTCCATGTGGCATAATTCCTGCTGATCTGTTTTGAAGCTCACTCATGCTTCTCTTACTCTGTTACAGCTAATGGAACAGTATTAGCAGATTTCATTATCTAAGGTCTGTGGTTCATTCAGACCCCGTCAGTGTTTATATAATATTGTCCCAGAATCCCGTCCTAACTACCATCTCATCTGCCCTCTCAGCTATAACAATCTCTTAGTCTTTGTTTTTGATGACCTGGACGTTTCTGAGGAGTGCTAGTTAGATACTTTGTGAGATGCGCTTAAACTGGGGCTTATCTGATGTTTTTCTGGTGATGAGACTGGGATTATAGGTTTTGGAAACCAAACCCGCAGAGGTAAAGTGTAATTGTGATCACATCGATTGAGAGTGGCAGGACTGGCCACTCTTGTATGGATCCAGATCACACAGCAAGGTGCTCGCTGGATTTCACCATTATGGAGCGACTCTGAGCCTTCTTTTTCACATCAGCTGTGTGGAAGTGAGTCACTGTAGACGGCCAGGACCTCAGGGGTGGGGGTGATGCTCCTCTCCCAGGAGGGTAGGGTAGTTACATACTTTGGGTCTTCTGCGAATGAGATCTCCCCGTCATTTATCCAGTCATTTGCTTATATCAGTATAGACTCGTGGATGGATACTTGTTTTATATTCGGGGTTGCAATCCAAGAATAGTTTATTTTCTTGCTCAAATAGTTTCAGCTTTGGCCATTGGAAACCCTTTCATTTGGCGTCTGTGTCACTGGACAGACACTTATCAATATAAGTTTTTTCCTTTGGACACTTTCTCAATTTCTGGTGTTATGAGATGCCTGGACTGCTCTTAATATTTCCTGCCTCAGGAGGGTTGCTGTGAGCTTGAGGCCAGCCTAGGCTACATAGTGAACTCAGGGCCAGCTTGAACTACAAAGCAAGACCCTGTCTCAAAAAAAAAAAAAAAAAAAATTCCTGTCCCAGGCCTAGAGTCAACTGTTTCCCAGAGAGCCCTGGCTCCGTCTCCTGGTGACCAGCATCAGAGCCAAGGCCTGGAGGCCTGATGTGCTCAGGGAGTCACTGCTAGGTCCTGTCAGCAGACAGAGCCAGGGGACACACACGTGTGTGGGCAGGAACTTGCGAACGCGTGCGTTTGCAGTTCCTGCAAATGTTTTTAGATGTAACTTGTAGTGTCAGCCCTAAGCTAGAAATGATTGACATAGATGTCTCCAGCTCCAGCCCAGCAGCACAGGCTCGTTTTAGCTTGCCTTTAAACTTCCAGCCTACCTTGGGAAACCTGAATTCCACCACTCATTGTCCAGTTGCTTCACTGGTCAGTTCTGTTATGCACAAATGGTAGTGTCCCTGTTGTGGACCTCGGCTGCCATCTGTCAACAAGAAGCAAGCATCAACTAGGGAACAGGGCACATGCCCAGTTCTCCCTGTTAAGGCTCATTTCCAGTGTTCTGTGAGAGACTTTCTTCCCCTCAGCCCTCACTGTGGTTTCTACATGTGGGTGCAGTGAAGGTCTGCGTCCCCCCTTGGAATCCCCCAAATCTGCATATAATGGAGTACCCTTAGCCCGTGCTGCCAGGTTGGCTCTCTGGGTTTTGACAGGTGCGTTAAGTCAAGTATCCATCACGACAGTGTCATGCAGAATGGGCTTGTGCCCATGGCTTTGCGCCTTCAATCTTTCCCCCTCCTGACTCCCTGCACACTATTGGTCATTTGATGTCTCCAACAGATTTCCTTTTCCGAAAATCTTATGTATGTAATTGAGGCATGCATTACGTAGCCTTTTCAGACTGGCTTCTTTTTCTTAGTAATATGCATCCAGCATCCCTCTGAGCATTCTCTTTTCTCCACTGCCTAGTGTTCCATCCTATGAACTTGCCACAGTTTGCCTCTAGGCACCTCCTGAAGGACGGCTCCAGGGCTTCCAGCTTTGGCAGTTCAGAGTAATGTCACAAAAAACACCCACGTGAGGATTTTGTGTGGACATAGAGTTTTCAGATCTGCTGGCAGAGTGACTGCGGATCATGTGGGAGTCTCAGCGCAAACCTGTGGGGAACTGCCACATGGTCCCCCAGAGTGACGAGATTGCTTCACGTTCTGCCCCAGGTGTAGCTTGCTGCGTCCAGAGCTTCACCAGCCCCAGGGAGCCAGGGCTTCAGGCTTTACCCATCCTAGGAGGCACGTAGCAGTGTCTCTCTCATTGTTTGAATTTGTAATTCCCCAGTGACAGATTTTGGGCATCTTTTCATGTTTTAATTTGCTGTATGTAAATCTTCTTTGATGAGGTATCTATTTGGGTTTTTTTGTGCTATTTAAAAATTAAGTTGTTTTCTTCCTATTGACTTTAATGAATTCTTTGTATATTTTGATGGCAGTTAGATACATGTTTATCAGATATATATTTTATGAAGATTTTGTGTATCAGTCTGGCTGTGTTTATATTCTCTTGGCAGTATCATTTGCAGAGCAGAAGTTTTTAATTTCATGTAACTTAAAATTTTTAAGACAGTATCTCTTTATGTAGTTCAGGCTGGCCCTGAACTCACTATGTGGCCCAGACTGACCTCAGACTCATGACAATCTTCTTGCCTCAGCCTCCTGAGTGCTAGGATTGTAGGCATGCACCACTTTGCCTGGCTGAAGTTTTAAGTTTCAATAAAGTATAATTTTTCAGTTTTCACGGATCATACATTTGGTATTGTACCTGAAAACTCACCATCAAACTCAGAATTACCTACATCTTTTGGCTGTGTTTTCTTTTAGAAGTTTTAGAGCTTTTACATTTAGGTTTAGAACCCATTTGGAGTTAGTTTTGTGGACAGTACCAGATCAGTTTCAGATCCCCCTGCTTCTTTTGCATGTGGAGGCTCAGTTGTCCTGGGGTGAAAGGTGAGGCCGTCTCTGTGGGTCCCTTTGGCTTCCCTGCCAGCAGTCAGCTCACGCATTTGTAGGGTTCCGCTGCTCTGTCTGTCTGTCTGTTGCTGTAACCGGCATGAGGCTGCCGTGAGCGCTGTAGCTTTACAGTGAGTCTTAAAGTCGAGTGGTGTCAGTCCTCTTATTTGCTCTTCCTCACTATTGCTTTGGCTTTGAGGGTCTTTTGTCATCTCATATAAACTTTTGAATCAGTTTGTTAGTGTCTAAAAATAGCTTGCTATTTTTGTTTATTTGAGATTGTGCAGATTTATAGGTAAAAGTGAAGAGAGTGGATCTCTCACAACGTTGCCTTTCAAATCTTGGACACAGACTTTTCCTCCACTTATTTAGATATTTAATTTATTTCATTAGAGATATGTAGCTGTATAATAGGCTCTGAACATATTTTTTATTTTATGAATATATAAGAATTTCATAACAAAATAAGAATATCAATAGTTAACACACTTTATTGCAATCTTAAAATCATTATTTACAGCACAAGAGAGAAAAAAAATCTTACAAAGGAGAAACAGATAATAGCACAAGACTTTCTTTCATATGAACTGAGAGAAACTAGTAGTATAAATTAAACAGATTTGCAGATATAAACAAGATGGCTGAGGCAGTCTGGGTGCAGTTTGTGAACAGCGCGCTGAGCAGGCCAGAATCGTAAGCTGACCTTGTATGAAAACCTTGAAGTATCTACATATATTACAAACAAAGAGCAAAATAGAGGATAAATAAATAGCAAATAGGGAGAATTTTAGGTGAGTCCCCCTCTTCTTCTGGGCAGGTTTCGTTCGAACTGAAATACCTACGTATCTCATTTTTGGTGCTGTTTGAAGTGTTGTCACATTTTAGTATGAAATCCCAGAGGTTCGAGGCTGGCTTCTGGGAAGGGCTCCGAGTGGGGCCCTCTTTGCTCTTACTGTAATTGCTTATATGTCTAAGCGGTTTTGTCCCAGTGCAGATGAGAATGTTTTGGGCTTTCTTTATAGATAATCATGTGGACTCTGAGCTAATGCAGTGTTATTCCTCCCTTCACATCGTGTGCACTTTCTCCTTCTTTGTGGCACTATCTCGGACAGGAATGACAAACTTTTGAATCAGAGTGCAAGCGCGTGGATCCCGTTGTGGGGAGAAAGCAGCCGCTGTCCGTGAGGTATGACATCACAGTAGTGGTTTCTGTAGATGATTTTTATCAAGCTGAGGGTGTTTCCCTTGGTTCTTATTTGCTAAGAATTTTTTCCTCTTTTAAATCAAGAATGAGTGTTGGATTTTGCCAAATGCTTTTTTCCCCCTTAGTTGAAGTGATTGTAATTTTTGCTCTTTGCCCTGTTGGCTTTACATTAGTTACTTTGCAGATATTTGAGCCAGTGGAGGCTACTTGAAATAAATCCTACTTGGAGATGGTATGGAGCTGTTTGTATGTATTTTTTGGTTCAATTTGATAATAATATTGCATAGAAAACTCTTGCATTAATTTTCATGAGACAAACTAGCCCGCGGTTTTCTTGAAATGTACTAATGTTGTTTCTGTTGGTAGGGCCAGGAAGGCCTGCGGAATGAGTTAGAAGCCTCTGTTTTCAGAGATATGATAGGGAGTTGGTGCCATGTCTTCCTCACATTTTGGAGTGGAATTTACCAGCAACATCATCTTGGCCCAGATTTTCTTAGGTCATTAATTATCAACATATTTTTAAGTAGGCAGACCCACCAAGGAGGCCAGTAGAGATGGTCTTATTTTCTTTGTGTGAATTTTGACAGATGTCTGTCTAGGAATTTGTCCATTTCACCTGCGTTATGAAATGTAGAGTCGTACAGTTGATCAGAGTTCCCTTCCTTTTCCTCGGGGTCAGCAGCAGTGAGAACGGTGTCATTTTTGATGTTAGCGATTCATATCTTTCAACTTTTTCTTGGTTAGTGTTTCTAGAGGTTTATCAGTCTGCTCCATCTTTTCAAAGAGCCAGCTTTTGGCTTTGCTGGTTTTCTCAGTTGTTATCCTGTTTATGATTCCATTGATTTCTGTTCATTTGATTATTTCTTTTCTTCTGTTTGCTTTAGATTTAAGTTGCTCTTTCTTCTCAAAGTGTCCTGCTTAGATTATTGACTTTAGATTTCTGTTTTTAAAACATTTAAAAATTTTTTGATTTTTAAATTGACAACAAGAGTTGTACTGACTAGGTGGCAACAAAAGGCTCTGAAATCTGTACAGTGTGTTGTGCAGTGGCTACACGGACCTAGTGAACACACATTGCTACTGATCTGGGGACATGTACCCCATGGAGGGTTCCTGTGTGAGGTCGCCTGGCCTCATGCTTCACCACTGAATACATATTTGACTGAAATAGATCTTGTGCTTTCTCACTAATATAAGGGCCATACGGGGGCTTTCACTGTCAGTGACTTCATGTGACATCTGGGGTCCTGGTACTGAGGAATTCCTTGTAGAGGTCTGATGGGGGAGAGCTTAACTTTCGGGTGCCAGTCTGTCCCCCTTGTCCTCATTGGAGCCTGGGTGGGGTGGGGGCCAGGTGAGGAGGCTGCTGTCCCTGTTGGTGGCCAGCCACCTCCTACTCTTAGGGCGTTGGCAACGATGACCAAGTCTGAGCTGTCTCCTGATCCCTGTGGTACCCACAATCAAGTGACTGCCGAGGAACCCAGGTCCCTGGTTTTAACTCCCACCATCACCTCTAGCACAGACTCTTTTGCATGTGTAGGTTAGGAATGAGATAGGAGCTGGTGCTTGGGCCTGGCCAGGACCGACGTTGTGCCTGTTCTTTTCCCCACATCCCCACGTTGGCTTCCAAGATGTTGCCCATCAGCTGAGGATCCTTGCCATAGTCATGCAGCAGTCACAGATTGGCAAAGTGTAGTTCTTTGGTGCTAAGAATCCTGTGCTTTGAAGGCCAGTGGCAGTTACTTCTTTCAACATTGGTGGCTTTCCTTGCGTGTTATGGTTTATATCTAGATGTGACAGAAGGGAGGCTTTGGAAGGCGACTGGGCTGGGGCTGTGGCCTGGAAGGACGTCTTGCCCTTCCTGGCCTTCCCTTCACTCTGCTTCCTGGCCACCAGGCTGTGAGAGTGGTCTACACCTGGCCCTTTCTGTGCCATCCTACTTTGGAGCCAGCTCACTGTGAGCTGGACCTTGTGGTCTGTGAGCTCCTTCAAATGGCAGGTCCTGTGTCCGGAGTGTCAGTGGTGAGGATGTGACTGAGATGCTGCTTTTTGGAGCCTGCCAGCATCTGCAGTCTTGGGGGGCTCTGGCTGTCCTTGGTTCCCTGCTGTCTTTGCTGTCCTCTGCTGGCTGCCTCTGGTGTCACCAGCCCCAGTTCCATCTGCTGTCCATGCTCAGTGCTGGTGGCTGTAGTACTCTGCTGGGAACTGAAATCACAAGTCTGTCAGCAGGAAAAGGTTTCACCAGGGCTTGTCCTGCAGCAAATGGGATGTACTCACTGTAAAAATCTATATCTCTGCTATTATTTTTCAGCTCTTTTGACTTCATAAGTGCTTGGGAACATGATAGAGTAAGAGGGTGGGTGGTGGGCTGTGCCATTGTTGGCAGAAACACATGTGGCTTTGACAAAGGGGCAGCAGGTGGCACCTTCCCATGGGCAGCTTTTGGGATGGAACTGGGGATCGGGCCCAGAAATGGTCCAGGCTGTGAGGGTTGGGTCTTGACTCCCTTACCCTGCCCAGGACCCTGGGCTCCCGGCACCCAGCAGTGGGAAGGTTGGGTGCCCGCTGCTGCCCCCCTGCTTCCATGTGACTGAGGGGGCCTCCCCTGCACGGATCAGCGACTCCCTCCCCAGCCTCCTGCAGACTCTTGGGCCAGTGTTTATCCCTGGCCTCACCCAGCATGGCCTCTTTGTCCACTCTCCGAGACCTCAGGGACCCCAGGAAGGAAGGCAGCTCAACTTTTGGGCAATTTCCCACCTTGGCACCTTGTTTATGTGCAGAGGGCAGATGTGCCCTCTTCTGTATCTGGAAGTGCCTATGGTGTACCCGGTACTGTCTGTAGAGGACCAGGCGCTGGCTCTGGCTTCTTGTGTCTCGAGCTTCGAAGGCTCTGGAAGTGTCACTGCCTTCTGCTGGAGTCCCGAGTCCTGGCGACCGCATAGCCTGGTTGCTGGAAGTGGCTCGGACCGAGCTCTCTGTGGGCCACACAGTGTCCGGAAGCCTGTGATGCTCTTGGGAGCAGGACTCCAGCGGCTTCCTCTCCGATCACCCTGCAGACCTCAGGGGCAGGACCCTCGGGGCACCGGGTTGCAGGACAAGCAGCCTGCAGGGGTCTGTGCCCAAGGACCAGTGGGGTCATCACCTGTCCGTGGCTCAGTCAGTGGGCTGGCCACAGCCATGTGCAGATGGGACTCTCTTCTCCTCTCTGTCCACGTCCAGTGCACCCCACCTCTGACCATCCCAGGGTTCCCATTTTCCTGGCCCACTCCTGTGGCCACCATAGGTCCTGCACTTCCTTTCCTGGCTGCCTCCCAAGATGACCCTGAGTTCCCGCTGGGTTGTGAGGCTTAGAAGAACCCCAGGCCCTTGTGCAGTGGCTCCTGGGTTCTGCACCGACTTCCTGTGCTGTTACCTGGCTACTTCACCCTTCCACAGCGCATGGCAGGGCCTAGCAACAGCGACCCATTCTGCTGTCCCACCTGTGCTGGGCCCCGTGCGAGTCAGCGCCTGCTCCGTGACACATGGAGGACTCCCCCCGCGGCACCCTCCTGGGTCTTGCTGGGTGACATTTAATGCCCTGGCCATCATCCTGCACCGCTTGTGAGTGGCCCACAGCCTCTCTCCCTGGTCTCTTGGGCTTCTCCCAGCACCCACTGTCCGAATTAGTTTGCTGCGAGATGGGTTGACTTGGTCACCCCTGGGAGAAGGGAGGAGGAGGGGTGGGCTCTCAGTCTGGCACAGCATTCCCTGGCTTCCCTCCCAGCATCCTGGATGGGGGTGGGCATGGCGGTCCTGCCCTTGTTTCCCAGAAGTGAGCATAGGGCCTGGCTCAGGAGTCTGACTGCAGCCCACCCTGGTTGGCTGCTTTGAGTGAGTCTGGCTATCTCTCACCTCTACCACTCCCAGAGTGGGTCTGTGTACCCACTTCATAGGCAGGGAGACAGGGGCTGGGTCTTCTGATGCCAGGCCTCAGCCATAGGCAGAGCCAGGCCAGGGCAGGGCTGGACCCCACTCAGCCTTCTGCAGCACCAAGGCCCTCCCCTTGAAGGTGGCACCATGCCTCCAGCTGCAGCTCTGGGGCACTTGACAGACCTGGGACCCTGTTGGCTCTGCCCTTGGAGTACGTATCAGGCTGGGCTTCTGGCCATGCTCAGTCTCCTCCCTTGGGGACAAGGCAGTGGATATGCTGGGGATGGTGCCCTGGGTCCTCTGAGGGGTGGAGAAGTGGGAGGCCGGCCTTGTCTTGCGGGGGTGTGGTGTCTCTCAGCAGTGCTGCCTCTGATGCAGGCCTTCCCCATGGCATCGCTGCAGGCTCAGGTTCCCCGGTTGGGACATAGGCACTGTGTGTGGAAGGGTCGCCTGCCCGCTGTGCCTCAGGAGCCCGCCCTGCAGTCAGCACAGTGCGGCCATATGCCGCAGGTCACCAGGCCAGCACTGAGCTCCGAGCAGTGACCCCTAGGGCTGGACCTGCCTGGGTGTCAGGCTCTGTGTGCCCTGTGCCCGCCCAAGGGGGGCAGCTGGCAATGGAGCTGATAACTGTTACAGCGCCACCAGGCAGGGTGGTCTTGAGCTCCTGTGCCTGCACTTTCCTCACAGTGGAGCTCACCTGGGGGCATGGAGGGTGACCTGTGGGGTACAGGGGCCAAGGCTCAGGGCAGAACCCCACGAGAGGTGCCTCAGGGAGTCAGCCCTCTGCAACTAAGGCTAGAGGAAGGACAGAGGAAGAGAAGGAACAGATGAAGGTAAGCACTTGGTCAGGCGCACTCAGTCTGTACCACACAGGGGTTTGGGCTCAGGCCTGAGCTGAGGAGAGTGCTCAGGCGTCCCGAACTCCATCGGTGTCCAGAGGGAGATGCTGCTGACCAAGCTGGAGGCAGCAGAACTGCCTGGTTTTGTTTTTGGTTTTTTGAGACAGAGTCTTGCTCTATACTTCAGGCTGGCTCAAACTCACAGGGATCCTCCTGCCTCAGCCTCTGAATGTTGGGATTACAGGTGTGTACCACGCTGCTTGGTTGAGCCAGCTCTTCGCTGTGGCATGTTTTCCCTTTGCATCTCTCTCTAAAGACAGAAGCTTTATTGGGATGGCTGTCTCTCCACAGCAAGTGAGCTCTGAAGTGGGTGACATTGGTCACCCAGGAAGGCATGTGGTGACAGTAGCAGGTCTGCTCCAGTATGTGAGCAGAAGTGATGGGGTTCACCCCACCCCGTACGGCAGCTCCCATCTGCTCTGCCCCACCCCACATGCCGATCTCTGTGAACTGTATTCACCAGCCATGCAGTATGAGGGCAATGGCATCCACCACGAGCTCCCTGCCCACTTGCAGGACCCTGGGTGCCTGATTGCGACCCGCACTCCTCCAGGCCCTGTTTTGAACTCTGGATGCTCGCGGCGAGATCTTCACGGTTCCCTGAGTCCCTCTGGGTCCCTGTGCCCAGCAGTGGAGTGGCTGGTTGTGCCACTCACACAGTACCTGCCCCTGACTTGGGCAATAGACACAGTGCAGAGTGGCTTTGGTCTACAAAGCCCAGGGAGGGCAGGAGAGAGACTGTCCCAGAGGCTGGCCGGGGGGGCTGGTGACAGGGTCTTGTGGTGCCCCAGTGCTGTCCCGTACTGTCCCCCAGATGGCTTCAGCCAAACACCTGGTCTGTTGTGGGAACACAGAGGAGCCTGAGAAGTAATAAACATGGTCTGCAGCGCTGCACTAGCGAGGGCCCCCACACCCCAGGTCTCTGTTCAGTCTTTTTTCTCTGCTGGTCTCACACCCACAAAGGCACGTGCATGTAAGTGAGTCTGCCTGTCTGTCTGCCTATCTGTCTATCCACTTGCCTGCCTGTCTGTCTGCCTGTCTGCCTATTTGTCTACCTGCCTGCCTGTCTGCCTATCTGTCTATCCACTTGCCTGCCTGTCTGTCTGCCTGTCTGCCTATTTGTCTACCTGTCTGCCTGCTTGTCTGTCTGTCTGTCCACCTGCTTGTCTGCCTGTCTGCCTATCTGCCTGCCTGCCTACCTGCCTGCCTGTCTGTTTATCCACCTGCCTGCCTGCCTGTCTGTCTACCTGCCCGTTTATCTGTCCACCTGCCTATCTGTCTGTCTGCCTATCTGCCTGCCTGTCTGTCTGCCTGCCTGCCTGTCTATCCACCTGCCTGTCTGTCTGTTTACCTGTCTGCCTATTTGTCTACCTGCCTGTCTGCCTGCCTACCTGTCTGCCTGTCTGTCTACAGCTGATACCGTGTGGGTTTGGCAATGCTGGGTCGCCTGCTGCTAGGTTATCCCCATTTCTGGTCCTGCTTGCTGGAGGTTTGTAGGACATGGTCCCTGGGTCCCTGAAACAGCTCCTGGCCACCTGACCTGGCCTCCTCCCCGAGATCCCTGCCTGGGAATCCTATAGAGGGTAGTGACTGCCTCCACAGTGCGCCAGAGCTGTCCCACTCTGGGTCACTCTCCTGGCCTTTCACCATGCTGGACTGAGTCCCACAGGCTACTGGTTGTCCAGCCCCGGGCTGTGGGGACTGTGACACACAGTCCTGGCACAGCATGGTGCCAGGGCTGTTAGCTTCCTGGGGAAAGGAGGTGACATGTGCAGTTGTTTTCATGGGGCCCAGGAGGTGTCTCAGTGCCTAGTGCAGACCTTGGCATACAGAACATGCTCAGTAAATGTCTGTGGACTGAGCAGGCACAGCTGTCATGTCACAGATGACAAAAACGCAGCTGACTCTGAAAGAAAAATGCTTCGCACACTGGGAAGTCCATCCGCAGCTGCAAACTCAGGAGTTTAGATGGACGAGTGGGACTCAGTTTCTCTTTCCTCATCTCCCTGCTTTTTCCTCTGGCTCAGCTTGTTGCATGTAGAGAATGAGAAGGTCTTGAGGTTGTAGTTTCATTTTTATTTTTACCTTTTTTGCTCTTTGACACAGGCTCTCACTATGAAGCCCAGACTGGCCTTGAACTTGTGCCATCCTCCTGCCTCAGCCTCCTGAATACTGGGGTTACAGGCATACACCCTATGCTTGGTTTGAGACTGTATTTTAACAAAACAGTTAATGATCATAGCTAGAGAGTAGAGCTCTCCCAGGGTTCATGAACAAGTCTCCCGGCAGGGAGGCAGAGGCCATGAGTCTTTTCCCCTGGTCACTTGGGACTGACCCGTTTAAAACCAAATGAAGGTGCGACTTTCTGCAGAAAAGGGGCTTTATTGTGAGGTTCATTGTTGGAAGGAGGTGTGGGCGGGGGGGGTTGTTGGATGAAATGGAAAACTCTTCCTACGGAGTTGGGCTCTGAAGTCACGTGATGTGACCGTGCCCAACAAGAGGGGATTCAAGGAGCTTCTGTGCTGGAGGGGACTGAGGAGAGAGACCTGTCCTTCGGATCTTGTTGGGCTTAGTGGGGTCCGTGGGGTGTGGAGGATGCCGGACCTGGGGTGCCCATAGGGAAGGGGAGGGATCTCTGGAGGCGCCAGCATCCTCAGGGCACCGGCTGGAGGGGAGTCAGCCACTCTTTGAGGCGGAACTTTCCCTAACTGATACCAGCTGTTATGTTTTCCACGGCCCCATGCAGAACTGAGACTTATGGTTTACGATTTACTAGCAGCATTCACAAGGTTTTGACGACACAGTCATATTTCTGGAAATTACACAAATATTTCTCTTCTGGGAGGCCCTGGCCTCACCCCCATTCTTTCCTGGTGAGGAAAGGGTTTTGTACACAGATGGGGTACAGAGTCATGCAGATCTTACTGACGGAAGAGAAATTGTACCCCCTTTCCGGCTCTCGGATCTATGGGAACTGGAGCCCACACAGCTCTCAGAGGGCAGACCAGGAGGTGGAGAGGGACTCCCCACATGTGTCCTGGAGGTGAATGAGTCTCAGGGACCAGCCCAGAGTGAGGGGTCCTCAAGTGTCTGTTGATCATCTCTCCGCTGCAACCCGCTGAGTTTTGATTTGGGTGGGTGAGCGGGTTGATAGACGTGTGGATGGATGGAGAGGGGGCTGGTTAAGGGATACATGGAGAAATGGAGGTGTGGATGGATGAATGGGAGATGCAGGAGCCCTGGGAGACTCACAGGCTGCCCCAAAAGGTTGGGAGAGAGAAGGATGGCGGGAGGCTGGGGGTCGGGTATGTGTGTGAATATGCTTGCACATGTTTATGTATGTGAGCACGAGGGCACACGTGTGCATCAGTATACATGTGAGGGGTGCTTGGACTTACACAGGGCGCGGCGGGGGGCTGTGTCTGTGTAGTGTGTGCATGTCCTATGTGTGCAGGGAAGATTCACCTGAGTGTGGGCTGTGTGTGCCCTGGTCCTGCAGTGTGACTTCTCCTCAGCAGAGTCTCGTCTGCGCTAGATGGAAACTTTCGGGGGCTCCAGGCTCTCTACACGGGAACAGTCAAGGGTTCTGTGTGTGACGCAGGTGAATGACCTCACAGTATCCGGCTGAAAGGTCATGGGCCGCAGGGGAGGCTGCATGGGACTCAGTTTCCCTTAGATTGCCACGCACAGCCAGGCACAGGGCCTTGGTGACAAAGCCCGCAGGCACTCCACCCGTCTTGCTGAGGCTGGGGCCCTGGCGGTACCACGGTGAGTGCTGGCCATGAGCCCTGCCACCAGGACCCACCCCACTCAGTGCGCCCACCTCTCGCAGGTGTCACTTTCAATCCAGGGCTGCAGAGAAGTCGAAGCATGGGGCTGAAGTCAGGGACCCAGGTCACATGGCTGCAGCAGGACGGCGCGGACCAGGGCGGTGCAGAGAAGTATCTGGGAGACCGGCAGGATGGGCTGGCACAGAGAGGAGACAGATGGTTCTGTCCGCCTGGGTGAGGCTCATGGCTGGGCCGCTGTCACTGGACTGCACAGAGGGTGCCCTCATCAGACCGTCCCCTCCTTGTGCCTGGCACAGGGCCTGGCCGTGCTTATTAGTGGGAAGACAGTGATGGCCGAGGGGAAGAGATGTAAAGAACAACTGCATGTTGCTCTGCAAGTTGTTTATGTGTTAGGTCTTTCCTGTTAGAGCATGAAGCGGCTCTGGGACGAGAGGGGTGGAAGGGAGGCACGAGTGATCAGGAGGCGATACGCGTATCAAACTCTCAAGCTGAATGTAAACACTGCCTTGCAATCATGTGCTAATAAACAAAAACAAAGTTCTTGGGCAGTTCGATGGAAAAATGGAAGGATTTCCAGCCCTGCTGGGCTCTAGGCAGGGAAGCCCCCGGAGCTCCCACCACCCAGCTCCCCTTCCTCCCCACTCCTTGAGCCCCAGGGAATTGCATGATGGAGCCTGCCACACGGTCACGTGCCCCACGCTGGCCCTGGCTGCCTGCACCGTGCTTGTCTTGACTCCACCAGGCCTCCCAAGACCCTGGGACATATAGGCTGCTAAAATCCCTTCTTTAGTGAGTGAGGAAATGGGTACGAGAAGCCGCTACCCTGGCAGCACAGGCTTTGTGAAGTGGTCCTCCCTCCTGGCACTTTGGTGCCCCACACTGGGCGCCTGTGTATTGCCTCCATTGCTACCTGCAGGGCTCTGGGAGCACAGACGTGGAGAAGCCCTGGGGACTTCCCAGAGGTGGCAGGAAGGCATCTGAGTGGTGCAAGATAGGAGCAGAGGGGACAGGCCCTCTGCACATCTCTTTGGGGTCACAGGTGAAGACAAAAGGGCCTCAGCTTCAGGGAAGGGTCTGGACAACAACTCTGGCTCCAGGCTGTCGTCACCTTGGGCACAGTGGGCCCAAGTCCAGGGCCAGAAGACTACACATCACCCTCCACCCAGCCCAGGCCTCTAGGACTCAGTGAGGGATCCTCAGAAATGTCAGCAGAGCCACCACATGGGGAGGGGGACGTTCCAAGGGATTCCAAGGGACCACCAAGGTGGGCAGGACTGTCTATGTCGAAGAGCAGAGGACAGGCCAGCAAGATCGCAGCAGCTTGTCCTGACTTTTCATTCAGAGTATGGGTGACTTGCCAGCGTCTCCCCAGGCTGAGCTCCCCCATGGCTGTCCTCATGCCCTTTTGGCCCCGGCACCTGGGCTGGCTTCCCTCACCCGGAGCAGAGACAGAGCGGTGGTGTGCACGCCATGGCTGGCGGCTCCGAGAGCAAACAGGTCTCTTGACTCTCCCCCCGCATCTGTGTGATATCCTCCCGGCAGGCTGAGGGCGGCCATTGAGCCCATGCTGAAGCCCAGCCCCCCATGGTCACCTCTGGGTGCCACCATCTCTGCTCGCTGAGGAGGCCACTGGGAAGGTGCAGGCCAGGCCAGGACTGTGCTCTCCAGGTGCCACCTGAGCTTTGGTCAGCCAGGCAAGTGTATGCAGCGGTGGGACTGGGGAGGCCCTGTGTGCACTCACGCAGGGATTCAGTGCAAGGCCACCCACAAGCCCTGCCACCCTGTGCGCTCCTGTTTCTGCCTCTCACTAGCTGGGCCGTGAAAACTCTGCCTCAGTTTCTCTACCTGAAAAATGGGGGTTTTAATCTGGTCTTCTTGGAGAGTTGCTGTGCCATGCCCTGTCCGCTGCTGGCCACAGGGGCATGTCCCTCACCCTCCCTGGAGCTGGCTCCTGCCAGCCCCTGTGTGCTGACCCATCTTGGGCACTGCAGATATGCCTGCCCAGTGGACACCCCCCTGTAGAGCAGGGGCCCAAAGGCCTTGGAGGAGCTGAGCTGAGGTCTGCCAGCGCTGCTCCCCTCCTGGTGGGAGGTGGGTTGTGGGGGGACAGGATGAGCGGGTTCTGCTTTTTATGCTAAATTATGAAGTATTTCAAACATACAGAGAAGTACAGAGGAAAATATAGCCACATCCACACCCACTACTCAGATCCAGTACAGAGCAACATTAGTTTTTGGTTTTTGAACATGAAATAAACATTAGATTTGGCTGGGTTCCCTGCTCCCCGCGGAGTTACCTCAGGAGGCTGCTTCCGGCCCCCCTCACGTCTTTATGTTCTACGTGTGCGGGTCCGCGCATATGTTTTAGGTTATTTGCGTACTTCACACAAACACGGTATCATGTTGTACATCTCCTTCGGCAAACTTGCTTTCCCACTCCACATAATTTCCTTTTATTGTGGAAACATTCACACAACATAAAATTAGCCATCTTGAAGTGCGGGCTCACACAGTGGTTGGTACATTCCCAGTGCTGTGCAGCCGCCCTTAGGCTGGCAAACTGCTGCTGGAAGGAGACCTCATGCCCAGTGGGGGCCACTCCATCCTTCTCTGCTGACCACTCATCTGCTTTCTATCCCCTCCACCTCCTCTGGACTCTCCTACTACAAATGGAGGATGCTCATTTGAGCCAGGACGTCCCATGTAGAGGATGCGGACATGCTGGAAGGGCTCAGGGCTCCCCAGCCTCATATATCCTACCCATGCCCCTCACCTGTCACCCGAGAGTCCTTGGGAGTGGGATTGGTCCTTGTCCTCCATACAGACCACCTAGAGCTTGGTGAAAATGTCCATTTGATGATTCTTCTGCTTCCAAGGCTGGACTGGGCTCAGCGGGGCAGTTCTTCTGCTGGTGTCGCTTGGGGTCTCTCATGAAGTCACCTCCAGCTGGGGAGGGAGGGTGCAGGCACCCAGGCCTCTCTGGGACCACCCAGAGGAGCTGACCACAGCCAACAGGGTGCAGCACCAACCAGATTGGTTTTGGGACCTGCTGGGTGTTGGTGGGGCACCTATGTGGGTGTGCAGAAGTGTGGCCTTGCCTTTCGTCTTGGACACTGTTTTCATCTCTGCTTCCAGCCACCACAGATCAGCGGCTTTGCTCCCCTGCACCCTGCTGAGTGATGCTCCTGCCTTGGAGCCGCCTGTCCCTGGACTGATCTAAGTTACTCTCCTTTACTCCATATGCTCAGGTATGGAGTCTGACAGCTGGAAAGCCAGAACTTCAGTGACCTCAGCAGCAGGAGAGTGGATGTGGTCAGGCCCTCTGCAGCCAAGACTTGGATGACTGGATACCTGCTTCCAGTCACCTGCTTCCAGTGAGCCCATGCCACTTGTGACTTGTGCCAAGTGGGCAGTGTGGGGGCTGCCACTGCCATTTGCTTCTCTTGACTCCCTGCGAAGGTGGATGAGTTTTAAGTCATCATCCTGACAAGTCTGCAAGTTGGTGCCTTCAAAACTGCACAGATGTACCGCTCGCAGCTCAGGGCGCAAGTTAGAACAGGGCTTACTGGCCTGAAGCCAGGGTGTCAGCAGGGCTGTGCCCGTCTGCAGACCGCAGGGTATGGAGAGACCGCAGGGTATGGAGAGCGCTCCTTCCTTTTTCCATTTTCCAGATTCTGAAGGGGCCAGTTCTCCTGGTGGCCCCTCAGAGTTGTCTTCAGAGCCAACACCAGAGTTCTGTCCGTTCTCTTTCCTTTGACCTCCCTTTCTCTTAGAAGGACCCCAGGCCCTGGTAATCCAGGGTCACGGCCCTATACTAAAGTCCTTAACTGCACAGCATGTGTAGCTCCCTTTTGCCATGTGAGGTGACATAGCCTTCGCTTCAGGGGATGGGTGTGGACACTGTGGGGATGTGTCTGTCTTCGCTGTCGTGCTGTAGGTGTTCATCACAGACTGTAGCCCTGTGTGCCCAGGTGAGCTCCCGGCACCAGCTCTGAGAGCCACCAGGGTGGCAGCAGGGGACACTAGCCGTGGCTGGAGCACTACGCGTCTCACAGGGGCAGCCACACGGGGTGTGCAGAGCCCAGGGTGGCAGTGCTGGGCTCGGCCTCCTCCCGCTCTCTTCCACACCCTCATGTCCTGGGCCCACAGAATACAGCCTGCACACAAGACTTCAAGGCCTGCAGTCTGGGGGTGGGGTGGGAAACCCATGGCTCAAGTGCTGTTTTCCTTTTAAGACAAAAGATGTTAATGCAGAGTTAATACTAAAACCTCAGTATTCAGGTTCAGTTGCCTCATTGGCACACAGTGATGAATACGTGGGTCTAGGTTGCAGTTTGAGTCTCATCCCTAAAGGTCTGCAGCTCCTAGTCTGGAGTGAAGAGCACAGATCCTGCAGACCCAGCAGGCACCCAGCTTCATGGAGATACCTTGTGTTATACAAACTCTTTGACTTCAGTTTTAGAGCCACATTTCCTTTACATCTCTTCATCTTGCAAAGCTGAGTCTCCTGCTTACTGCACAGTGTTCCCAGCCTCCCCTCCTGTCTTCACCCCTCACCCATGACCGTATCTTCTGCTGTGTCTCTGGTTTTGACTGCTCCAGGGGCCTTGTTTATTGGGATCCCTGGACACTGGTCATTTTCTGTCTGGCTTGTTTCCACTCAGCCCAGCATTCTCTGAGTTCACCGGACTCTCACAAGTGGCAGCATTTCTCCTGAGGCTGGATGCTGTTCCCTTGTGTTGTACGAGTGGACGTGTCTACCCATCATCCATCTGAGCTCACACTGTTTCCTGCTATGCTGTTATGAGTTGTGCTGCTATGTACCCGGGGGGACCAGCTGTCAATCCTTGGGTGCATAATCATTAGTGCAAATGCTGGGTCTTCAGTGGTCATTTGTACTTGCAGGGAACCCTCATATTATTTTTGTAAGTCCTCCCCAGTGTGCTTCACTGCCCACAGTGTGCAAGGCTCCTCCCCATTTGCTGCCTCAGGCTCGAGGCTGATGGCCATCCTGACAGGAGGGAGGTGACCGCTCAAGGGGCTGGCTGCACTGGGCTTCAGTGCTGAGTGAGGCTACTTTCTCACATGCCTCTTTTGGTGTCTTCCTTTGGACAATGAAGGGTCACAGCCTGTCTTAGGATCTAGTAATTTGCGTGTTTGCTTCTGAGTTGATCCCTCATACATTTTGGATACAAACCCTTTGCCAGACGTGTGGTACCCAAATGTCTCCTCCTATTTGCTAGATGCTTTCCTGCGTTGTTGCCTTTGCTATGCAGATGCAAAGGTTTAATGGAATCCTATTTTTCAATCTTTGCTTCTGTTGCCTGTACTTTTAGGGTCTTATCTATGAGTTAATACTTTATAGTAGATTTATCTCTCTGCCTATCATGTGGCTGTCTCCCTAGCTCCTGTCTGTCTGTCCTGCTGAAGAACCCAGACTTAACACATAATTTGAAACCTTATATTTTCTTTCTGTAGAATGACACTAAGTAGCAAATAAACATTGTGACAATTCAAGATATCATAGAAGGGGAAAAGCTTTATATTTTTTACTGTGATTTTTTTTGTATTGGGGATAGAGCCTGGGGCCTTTGCCCTGAGCTTCATTCCTAGCCCTTTTAAAATATTTTCACTTTGAGGGAAGATCTCTCTAATTCACTAAGTTGCCCAGGCTGAGTTTGAGCTTACAATCCTCCTGCCTCAGCCTCCCAGAGTGCTGGGGTTACAGGCAGGCATCGCCACATTTGGCTTCCCCCAGCTTTTGGAACAAGGTTCTGTACGTTCACTGAGTGCATCGCTGCTGTGCCGCTGACCTTTCCTTCCATAGCTTTGAGTCATAGGACATGGTCTCTGGGGAGTTGGGACCCTCTGCTTCCATCTCTGGAAATAGGTGGCTTCCTGTGCAGGAGGCCAGCGTCCTCACAGCTGTCCTTGCCGGCTGCCCTTCCTCCACTGAGGCTGTAAGATTTAAAAAGCAAAGAACTCACAGTGTGCAGTTTGGAAGTCAGGTGAGCGATGAGTGAGGCACACAACCTTAGTGTGACCCAGGCACACTTGTGCGGAAGGTCACCAGGTGTCCACCTGAGGTTCAGGTGGAGAAGGAAATCAAGGCTCAGATTTACAAAGGCTTCTCCTGTTCTGTGCCTACCGCACCCTTGGCATTCTGCTTTCCCAGCATGTCCTCTGCCCCGCTGTCCTCAGGTCCCTGCTTTCCACCGCCACTGTTCTGCTGTTTTTAGTTGTATTTTTCTGTCATAAGAGCAATACATGTTCACTACAGAAAAATCGCAGGCTATGGATAAGCAGTAGAGAGAAGCAAGAAAACACTTACAATCCCACCCACACAGCGCTGACTGACTGCCGCGGGTGGATTTTTCCAGAGCTCTGTGTGCGCATGTGAGCGTGAGTATTGTTGCGAGAATTTAGAGAAGAGCTCGCTCACTCAGCGCCACAGATCAGGCCACATTCTGGGAATGTTTCACGTGGCCACGGAGGGAGGGCGCTTGGGTGACCTGATTGGCTTCAGCTGGCTAGAAAGTGGGCTGTGGACAGAGAGCCCCTGGATTGGCATGGCGAGGTCAGGCCCTAACAACCCAGTCAGTCTCCCTGCCCTAGGAGGTGCTGGGTCCTGCTGGCCATGCATGGCCTCCTGACGTGTCTGTGTCCTAGCTAATCTCTTCTTCTGGGGTAACAGGCAGATTAGAGTAGGGAACCCCTGACCTCATTTTAACTTAACAACTCTACCTTATTTCCAAATAAGGTAGCATGTCAAGGACCTGGAAGCTAGAACCATAATCTGAATGTGCGGGGACAGATTTCAGCCCCCAATACCTTGGCCCAGTTCACCGGAAACATGCTGAGCCTTGGTTTCTTTTTCCAGGACACGACCAGTGTCCCAGCCATCTAGAAGGGGCTGTGGGTGACCAGCTCGAATGTCCTTGCCTCCTGCCTGTCCCTGGTCCAAACACTGAAGTCACCTCCTCCCCTCTTCACTCCCGTGGGTGGTCCTTCTCCCAGGGTTAGTTCATCCAGGTAAGTTCCAGGGAGAGCTGCTGAGCCACAGGGGATGCCAGCCTGCCCAGAAGTACCCCCAAGCGGGCACTGGATGGATGAACGTGGCCACCACCCTGGTCTCTGAGGCTTCTTCCGCCCAGCCCCCCTACTCCTGCCCTGCTGTCCTGTCTGAAGTTCCTGTCCCCACAGGCTCAGCAGAGGTGCTGGACTGGCTCCTCCAGCTCTGCCCACGCTGGCCCTGGCTCTATGCCCTCCTCCGTGACCTTGCCAGTTCCTGCTCTCCAATGTCCAGGGTGTTGCTATGGCTCCCACCAAGGATGCCCTTTCTCCCATGTCTTCCTGGGAAGGGCAGAAACAACCTCTTCCATGAGCTCATTCACTGTGCGTCCTACCTGACTGCCCAAGGCTGAAAGGTGCTGTGCCACCCGGGGCCTTGGATCTGTGACGGCGACAGTCGTGATGGCAGTCTCACCCCAGCACCCCTTGGGTCAGGGCCGAGTTCCTCAAGGGAGAGAGTGCTTGGCCTCAGGATGGTGCCAGGCACAAGTGACACAGGCTCAGAGCTGCTCTACCGGGCACTGCCAGGGAAGAGCAGGAGTAGTGTGTGGGGTCCTTGGGGCAGACACCAGACCCTGCACAGCGTAAACCCCCTGGCCGAAAGCCTGTCTGAGAATGTGCCGCAGTCATTGTGCTGTGAAGCAGGGTCTGGCGGGGACACCCACAGGTCACAGGGACTGTGCTGTAAGGCAGTCGTCACGGGTTGCAGGTTTTCCTCTTACGGAGAAAGATGTGTCACATCAGCCACCTGGTTACACACATGCACGCATCTGTGCAGTCACACGCACACATACACGCAATCACACACACACTATGTGTGACTGAAGCAGAAGTGGCTGGAAATTGGTTCCCCAGGTGAAATATACACAGGTATTTTTATTGTATTGATTCTATTTCAGTCCTTCAAAATGCTGGACTTGATTAGAGACATTGATTGCATGACTCATGGCTGGGCTCTGACTTACAGTTTGAAAAATCTTGCTCTCAGAGAGCATTTCGCTTTCTGCTCTGTGTTCTGTATTTTAAATTTAATAATGACAGATTTATGTGTTATCTATGTGTTTTCACTTAAAAATAAGAAAGAGAAGGAGAACTGGGAAAATTCAAAACAGTAACCAAATTGCCTCTTTGCAAGGCGTTTAGCAACGTGTGGGGAACTGACATCTTCAGGACGCGCCGCCCGTGTCCTCACCTAGCCTGCCACCTGAGCACGTGTGCTCCGCGCCAGGGGCTCCTGCTGGCTTTGTTCCGTGAGGCACGCCCTAACCTGAGGCGAGTCCACGGGCACTGTCCGGCCTCCTCTGATCAGGATCACAATAGACTTGTACTCAGCGGAGAAAGAAGGGGCGTGGGGAGCAGGGCGTTTGCCAGGAAACGGGGGACCCCTTGCTGCTGTTTTTAGGGAGGCGGGTAGAGAAGGCAGGCGGCTGGGGAGCCACCTTGGGTTGGTTTTAGTTTCTTCTCCAATCCTTTGGCGTTTTGCGCAGGAGCATGCTTTATTTTGTAAAAGGGGAGATTTTCAAAAAAGGAGATAAAGAGAAAGAAAAGGGAAAAGAAGAAACTGGAAATGAGAAAAGCGGAAAGGAAAAAAATGAAGTGGAAGGAAATGGAAGGAGGAAGAAAGAAATAAAGGGTGTGTGCGTGTGCGTTCACGCGCTGCGGGGCGTGGGGTGGCGGGAGCCACAGGTCCCCGGTGGCGCGCGCAGTCAGGTCCGGGGAGGCGCGGGAGGCGGGACGGCGCGGGCTCGGGCTCGGGCGGGAAGGCGCCGAGTGCTCTGCCCGGGTCCGGGGCCCTCCTGGCTCTCTCATTGTCCGCGTCACTCCGGAGCTTCCTCTGAGTTCTTCCTGGGGTGGGTGGGGTTCGAAGGCAAGTGCGCGGGGTGGGTTGGGGGCGGGGAGGAGATGCAGAATACCATCTGTACCGATTTTCCTTAAAAGTTATTTCTCAATTGAAATACTTTTAAGGCAAAATAGAAAAGAGAAAAGGGAATTTGAAAAGATCCCAATTATAGAGTCAGTACCAAAAAGTTTTCAGGGAGGAGCAGCCTGGGGGCGGGGCGGGGCTGGGGGCGAAGCTGGCTGCATCCTGGCCTCCTACGCGCGCCCGCTGCGCACGCGCGCCACCCCGGGGCGCACCGGCCTGGTCCCCCAGACCCGGGCAGCCCTGCATGGCCTCCGAGCTCCCCGTCCCCTTCCTTTCAGGGTCCAGGTGTCGCCGGAGGAGGGAGGCGAGGCCGCGTTGATCCTGCGCTCCCGCGACACCTCCCCTCTCCGAGCTGCGGGGACAGCCCGGGGGCGGGAAGCGCAAGGCGCCTGGAGGGTCTGTACCCCGCTGTCCCCGCCAGGGCACAGGCCCCTCTTCTGCTTCCTGTCTGCGAATAAATCGGGGTGGTGGCGGGATTAAGCTCGAGCCGGGGGAGGCACCACGGGGAGGCAGGGTGGCGGGAGAGGTCGGCAGGTACGAGGAGTCACGACGAGCAGTCGGCGTGTGTGTGGGCACGCGCAGCACCCAGGGCGACCCCTGCCTCCGCCGCCGCCTTCCAGGACCCCGCGGGCCTTCGCGTCGTCGCTCCTGGGTCGCCCCCGAGCTCCCGCCCAGGTGTGTGTGCGCGTGTAGGAGCGCGCCCTGGTCTACCGCGCCCTTCCTCCCACTCCATCCAACTGAGGCTGCTTCCCCCGCCCCCCTCCCTCCTCCTTCCCCCTTCCCAATGGGGACAGGAGAGATCTGTCTCCCTCCTGCAGCTCTTCAGAGGCAGCGGAAGATAAGGGATCGAAGGCAACCAGAAAGCAGTTTAAGCCTTTATTATCATAGCATAAACGAAGTTTACACACAATGCCCTAGCAATACCCTCGCCGAATGGCGAGATCAGGGGCCCTCCACTCCGGATCTTCAGTGGGCCCAGGAGTGCCGGCCTCGGGGTTCTAGGCTCCCCTATCTCCCTTTCTCCGGACTCCCCCACTCAAACCCAGTCCCCCAGGCAGTCCTGGCCTTTTCTTAGCCCGGGGCGCTGTAAGGGTTCCAAAACCTCTCAAACCATCTTCTGGTCCGGAAGCGGCGCCTTCCAACCCTTCCCACCCCTCCCACCGCATTGACTGTGCTCTCCGGTCGAAGTCCCCCTCTGGCTTTCGACACTGATTCGAGGCCGCCTGCAATTTCAGAACTGGCTCTTGGTCAAGACCAGTTAGAGACAGTTCGTCATCAGCAGAAGGGCTCGTGCGCGCCCAAAACGAGGAGGAAGACGACCCTGCCCCCCTCCCTCCCACTCCCCCCAGCTCAGAGACAAGAAATAAACACAAAGGCAGCAGGGCTCCCTGCGCGACAGGTGGGTGCCAGGCAACTAGCGCAGCTCAGAGCTGCGGGAACCCAGCTGCGCTCGCCGCGCAGGCGTGGCCAAGGTGTCTGCCTCGCGGGATGTGCGCATAGCCGCGCTCGGCTGGTGGCGCGCTGGGGTGCAGGTGCGCAAAAGCGGCGCGGGGGACGAGGCCCGCGGGTGCACAGTGTAGGTGTGCGAGCTCTGCCTCATGGCCTAAGGGGATTTCAGGCCAGCCTGGCAGGTACAAGTGAGAGTCACAGAGTCCCACGGAGGCTGGTCTTCATTGGCCGAGTGCCTCAGTGCACGTGTCCTCCAGCCTCACCAAGCCCAGCTTCGACGGTGGCGCTTGCACGTGGGCTTCGAAAGCCCGAAGCCCAGCCCGCCATGTCCAGACGATGGTCCATCGGCCGCTTACAGCCGGCCGGGCCGAGGGCCGTGCAGCTGCTCATCGTAGCGCTCCAGCCAGGTACGTAGCTCCGAGACCTGGTAGCCATCCGGGCCACGGCCGCCCTGGTACATGATGATACCGCTCTGGATGACGTAGAGCCGCTCAAAGTAGGCGCCATAGGCCGAGCTGCTGGAGTTGGCCATGGTGTCCAGGACTAGAGCACAGCCAGGCGCGCCTCGCTGCAACACTCGAGCCGCGCTGACCCGGTCCTCCAGGCTTCGGTGCTGTGGGATGCTGTAGGGTGAGTCTGTGGTGACCCAGCCGTCAGAGGGGTGGGCCTCCTCGATGTAGATGATGAGGAAATCTACGTCGCTCTGGTACTTGGTGACCAGGCGCTGGAAGGCGCTCATGCGCGCCATGAACGGTGGTCAGGTGCAGCTGCCGAAGTTGAGCACCAGCGGGCGGTTCCCGTGCTCATAGTCCAGGATGTGCTGGCTCCGGAAGCCGTCGGGCAGGACCACCTCCGAGTTGGGCGCCGGCCCGCCCTCGTGCGCCTGTTTGAAGAAATCCAACTTCTGGCCGTGCCACACAGCCCTGAGCGACGCGAGGGTGCACAGGCGGTTGTCGTCGGACACGCAGATGGGCGGGTCGTCGGGGGACACCTCCTCGCCGTCACTGTTGAGCTCCACTTCGGGCTTGGGCTGCCCCAGGCCCCGGCGGCGCAGGAAATGCTTGCGGATGCACAGGAAGTCGAGGAGCCAGAGCATGAAGGCCGTGCCGAGGAAGCGCGGGAAGAGCACGAGGCACGAGGCGGTCTGGGCGCAGAGCCTCAGGGAGTGAAGCAGCAGGGAGCGGAGCATGGTGACCGCGGGCCCCGAGGCCCCCCGGGACCTCTCGCCCTCCTCGACCACCAGCCGCGAAGTGGCCTGGTGCGGCATCTGGGCTTCGCCGTGCAGGGAGCTCAATTTATAGCTAGGGCTTCAATTGGCGCCACCTCCGGCCGGGCCCGCCCCCTTGCAACTTGAACCCGGAGGGATCTCCCAGCGGCGCGGCCAATGCCCAGGAAATCGCCGGTGAGGGCGGCGCGGGCAGGCCGAGGGCGGAGCGGCGCGATCGAGGGCCGGCGGGGCGGGCCTGCGCCCGGCGATCGGTTCTCGGGGGGTGGGGACCCGGGGGCGCCGCCGCCAAGAACAGGGGCAGGGAGCCGAGGCCGGGCCGGACGCCCGCGCAGAGATCCTGCAGCCAGCGCCGCTGCCCGGCGCACCGCGGTCCCCGCCGCTGTCTCCGCGCACCTGAGCCGAGTTCCCTGGCGGCCGCCGCGCCGGAGCTCCGGTTCGCTACCCGCGCGCCGCCGCCAGCTCCGCTGCCGCTCGTGCGGGGTCGCTGCCCAGGTACCGCGCGAGCCCCGGCCCACCCGCACAGCCGGGCCAGCCCCAGCTCCCGTCCTGCCCCGCCGGGGACGCCGGCTGCCGGGAGCAACTTTGGGCTCCCGCCGCCGGCCCGGCTCGCCCGCCCGAGCCCGTCCGCCCGCCCCCCGCGCGCGCTCACACTCGCGCCCGGCACACGGCCGCCCCCCGCGCCGCCCCGCCACGCACACCGCGCTCCGCGCCCCCTGCCGCGGCCCCGGGAGGCCGCGCGCCTTCCCGGCCGCGCCCGCCCCGTCCCATCTCGTCGCCTGGGGCGCCTGGCCCGCGGGTCAGCGGCTGCCCGGGTCCTGGTTCAGCTGTAGTGCGGAGGGCAGAGCCCGCGGGCGCGGTGGTGCTGAGCACGGGGTCGGGAGGGCCGGGGCGGGCAGCGCCGGGTTGCGCCCCGGTGCTCTCGAGCGCCTGGGCGGGCGGGCGCGGGGCGCGGGGCGCGGGGCGGCCGGGGCGCGGGGCGGCGCCGGCCCCGGCGGCTCTCCCACTAGGGGTAGCTGTTGCCTGAACGCCGGAGCGCTCCCCTCTCGCGGTTCGCTTCGCCCGGCGCAGCTCCGGCCGCAGGGCGCACCCGTCCCGTTCGTCCCCGGACGTTGCTCTGGGACCCGGGAACGTCGAGACTGGAGCGCCCAACGCAGCCACCTTCGCGGACCCGAGCGCGGCGGCCCACTCACCGCGGGGGCGCCCGGACGCCTCAAGTGCGTACTTTCAGCCACGGATGTGCGCTGAGGCTTTCAAGGGTGTGGGGGACTCCCCAACTCCGCGGAGCCGGCCGGACCCGCAGCTGCGCGGGGACCTTCTGATCGCTCTGGAGCGCGGCGCGGGCTAGCGGCCGGGCTCGCGGCCGGGCTCGGGGGCGGCGGGCTGGTGGGGAAGGGAGGCACCCAGATCTGGGGTACGGGAGGCCGCGGGGGGGGGGCGGGTCCCGCTTTGCCCAGCACCGCGTCCGCCTGGACAGGACCTTGGTTGGGTCGGTGGTGGCCGGGCTTGGGCGCCGAGCTTCTCCAAACCGCCCTCGCGGTCCAGGCTCGCCAGGCGGCGGGATCTGAGTCGGAGCCGCCGCTCTCACAGCCCATGTCTCCTTCTCGTGTTTCCCGAGGACCTGGCCGCCCAACTTTTTCTTGGGGCCCGGACGGCGTTCACTGGAGCCCCGGCAGAGGTGGGGCGGGCTGAGCCCTGTGCTGCGAGAGTGGATGGATCGCTGTCTTCGGAGACGGAGGGATATCTGTAGGGCGAAGGGCCTGGTGCTCAGGTAGATGCTACCTTGGCCGTGTCCCCATCTCTGAGTTCGCGGCCCTGGCAGGACTCTCTGTCCAGTGATGTCCCACAGGTTCATTGGCTTCACTAGGCCGAGTCCTCAAGTGGGTGTGGAGGCCCGAGAGGCCGGTGACCATGGCCCTTGACATTCCGTGCTCTCTGCGCTGGGACATACCCGCTTAGGGAAGCCCACCACGGCTCTCCAGCTTTGCTCAGGGTCCTCAGCAGCCCCTCAGCCCCTGTGGAGAGGCCTTCCAGGTGGGCTAGGGAGTTGTCCCTGAGCCCCGTTGGCTGGTGGGGGAACCCGCTGTGACCCCTTCCCCCAGTTACCAATGGTCCGTGTCCCAGACCCTCTTTTCAGAAGAGAAGCTTTCTGCTGGCTCGGTGTTAGGTGGTGGGGTGTCTTGAGCTGCCCCTTCTGGGCAGGGGTAAGAGCATTTTGGGGTCCCCCTTCTGTTGGACAGTCTCGAAAGCCCTGAGTGCTAATGTCCGGGGTTGCCAGCCTGAGGCCTATGTCCTGTCCCTTCCCCACACACGTGGCGTTGGAGTAGGGACAGGGAGTAGCTCCCCCACTTCCACATTCAGGCTTGGAAAGTGCACAAGCCACTTTGGGTTGGGAGGACTTTTTGTCCTACTCAGGATGTGGTAGAGTGTGTGTGTGTACGCACATGTGTGCATAAGGGTGCACGTGCATGTGCTTGTGCATAGATGGAATGGTGTAAGGCAGAAGGGAGTGTGTCCTCCTGGTGCCTTTGTGGGGCACCCAGACCCAACTCCTTCCTCCATAGGGCCATCATGCCTCCTGGAGCTGTGGGTGCCCCTCGGGCAGACAGGCTGCCCCCAGTCAGGATGCCAGAGCACTGGGCAGGGTGTCAGCCCTGGTTCAGCAGGTGAAGACGCTGGGGCCCAGGTGACTCTGGCTTCAGGACACAGGTTCTGCCGCAGGAGCAGCTGCCCTCCTCTTCTCCCTCTGCTCCTGACTGTGCTTTCCACGGCCGCTGGCCCCTGTTGACAGCACCCCAAGCTTCTATGGTCCCTTCTCTTGTCCCTCCTATGGTCCCTTCAGGAGTCCCTCATCCAGCTGTGAGCTGGGGTGGCCTGGGCCCAGCTGGCTGGCTGGTGTCCCCGCCCCTCCCTCCTGCCCTCACCTGGCTCCAGCAGGGGGTGGACCCCGGGGGCAGATGGGGGACAAAAAAGGAGGATGCTGTGCATTTGGGCAGCTTGGAGGGAGGCTGGGGAGGAGGCTGACAAGTCCCTGGCTCTGCCCAGAGAGCCAGCCCTATGGTGGCGTCAGTCCCAGCAGTGTGGTCATGGTGGTCTTTCTGTGAAAGGGAGCCTTAGTTGCCACAGTGCCCACCTGTCCTCTCAACTGCTTTTGTGTGGGGCTTACTGGCTAGAGTGCCATGGGCACAGCTGGTGTCTCCCAGTACAGCAACTGCTGCCCAGAAGGGCTACCAGGAGACTTGGGTGGGTAGTCCCCAGGCCCCAGGTGGGCAGTCCCTCATGTCCTTGCAGGAGGACCTCCTGATACTCTGGAAGAAGGTGGCCCAGACTACATGCCTGGAAGAGAGCTGGAGAATGACAAGAGTGTGCCCTGTGAGGCACACCCTGGCTGCCCAGTCAGCCTTCCCCGGCTCTGCTGTGTGTACCCCTGCTACTGTGCAGCCCAGCGCTGGCTCTAGGTGCTCCCAGCCTCTGAGCCTCCCTGTAGTCCCTTTCCTCTGCCTTGCCTGCCTGTGAGTCTCCTGCCCTCTGCGCTCACCCTCCCCTCCTCCACTGGCCCAGATCTTGACCTAGTGCAGCCTCGAGGGCTGAGGTTTCCTTGCCAGCTTCCGTACCTGTATGGCTGCAGCCCTTGAGTCCTGGGCTGCCCTGGGGACTCTGAGTGTGACTCCCTGGATCGGCAGCGGGAGGTGCTCAATAAAACTTGTGGATGAGTCACGTGTGCAGTGTGCACTTACTAAGGCCCCTGTTCTGGAGGGTTTCACAGAGGTGAGCAAGGCAGGGAATGCTGGCAGCCCAGGCTGAGTGAGGCCATTCGGGACCTGCGCTGTGTCCCCGTTGGGTGTGGTGTCTCACGGACACGCCTGTCACCTGGCCACCAGACCAGCCCTATCCCTGCTCTGGGCTGCAGGGCTTCTTCTTGACACGTTCACAGTTCTGCAGGCTCGAGACCTCTTGTGCACAGTTGCCCTGCACAGCAGAGAAGGTGGCTGCCGGCCCAGAGGTCTGGAATGGAGCAGCTCTGTCCTTCCGGAGTGCGAGACACAATGGGGAAGACAGCCGGGCAGCCTGGAGCTGGGCCAGAAGAGCTGGTTGGGCCTCGGGGCCTGGATGCAGTGGGGGTATTTGGCAGCATTTGGGGCTGGAGGAGCCTGGGGCTCCTGGCTAAGGGAGGATGAGGTCTAGCAGAGTGGTGCCTGGCCTCCAAGTGTAGCCCTGGGCCTGTGGCATCTTTCTGGTGCCTTCCTGCACTGTGGCCCACAGCTGCAGGTCAGGGAGGTGCTGCCCTTGGGCTGGGGACACCCCAGCGGGACAGTGTGCCCCACACAAATCCCAACCCTTTTGCTCTCATCTGTCCCAAGCACGGTCCTTTGCCGCCATGGCTCCAGGTCCGGGTCAGGTGGGCTCTGACGGGTCTCTGACTTATTCCTGGCACAGGATTCTGGTTCTTGGCCTGCCCTCAGGTCAGCTTAGTTGGCATCAGGATGCAGTGCTGCTCACACCAGAGACACACCCTGAGCTGAGCCCTGAGGCTGATCAGGACCTCCTTTCTACCTGTGGGCAGCGGAGCACCAGCCCAGCCAGCAGTGGACACCCTGACATTCTGAGTGCATTGCGTCAGACATGACAACATGACAGTCATGTCATAACATGACAAGCAGGCTGTGCATACGAGTGTGTGTACGCCTGAGTGTATGCAGCAGTGGGTGTGTCTATACTGACCAACCTGTTCCAAAGCGAATGCGGGTCCTCCCTGAGAGTGTTGGAGTTCTGGAAGATGGCACTGGTGAGAGGAGCAGGGTGGAGACTCACTTCTCACATGGGATGGAGGATGGAGAACGGCACAGTGTCCTCTGGTCTGGCTCTGGAGCAGATATACATTTCCCTGATATCCTGCTTGCACACTCTTTTTTTTTTTTTTGCGGTATTAGGAATCAAACTCATGACCTTGTACTTTCAAGTCATGTATGGCACACTGAGCTACATCCCAGCCCCACTGGCACAGGTGGGCCCAGTAGCAGGGCTGTGTGGCTGACCGCCAGGCTGTGCTGTCTGTGGGGACTATGGCATCACGAGACACGGATGCTCAGTGTTCAGTGAGGCCAGGCCAGGTGGGGAGGACCCACAGGTGGGGAGACCTCAGCAAGGAGGGCAGGTGCAGGACTTCCGAGTAGGGGACAATGCAAGAGTGCCTGTGGTGAACCCACCCTGAACAGCCCACCCTCCCCTACATCCGGCTGCAGGGAACCACTCAGAGCCACACCGGCTGTCACAGCGGCAGAGTGGGAGACCAGGCAGTGAGCCACTCATGCCTCTGGCAGGCCAGGTCACTAGAGGGCCCTGCTCTGGGCACTGCAGGGGCTATTGCCCAGTGCCGCCTGCTTGGTTCACTCCTTGCAGGAGGTCCTGCTAGGGCACAGAAGTCCCCTTAATGCTGCCTGTCTGGGTTGGCACATAAATAGTGTGTAAGACTCTTCGGGGTTACAGGATGCAGTTAGGCCCGGTCCCCAACTTACGTGCAGGATGTTCTCCTGGCTGCAGGAGGTGCACCCTTCAGGCATGGTGCACCCCGGTTCTGCTTTGGACCTGGGACTTGAAGATGGGTCTGAACACACGTGAATGGAGCGGTTGGGGTGGGAGGAGAGGAGACAGGCCGGGACACCTGCACCCCGCAAGATCCTCTCCTTGGAGGGTGCTGATAAACCCTACCAGTTGCCCAGTCCAACAGTTACTATGTGTGTCACACACCCACTGTTCACAGCTTGGGGACTTCTGGTCCCCTATTTATGACTGATGAAGCAGGCCAGAGGGGTGATGCCCCCCAGTCCCTGGTTAGAGAGGGTCTCATCTGGTCCTGGGGGCCAATGAGGGGGCAGGGAGGGGTCCGGGGCCCCCATGATGGCGAGGAGGCTGCTGGCTCTTAGGTGCATTTGTGGGAGGTGACCGTGGGCTGGAGAGGATGTCCTCAAAGCCATGCCCGGTGACCTTGCTTCTGGGATTTCACATCGGGCAGTGGAGGGGACAGGGCTGAAGGCTGATGGCCACATTGCCTCCATTGTGACGGTGAGACAGCTGCACTCCCCACAGCGTAGGCGAGGGCCTGAATCTGTGACAGCCCCGGGGCCAAGGCCACAGCCACCGACCTGTGTGCGTGGCTGGATGGTCATTGGCAGTCGTTTTGGGCAGACACTTTGCAGGTGCCGTTTCCAGGGCTCCTGGGCTGTGCCAGTGAACAAACTCCACTTAGGGCCATTGTAGCCAAAGACAAGGGGACCACACAAGCCTGAGTTCCGTCCTGGCTCTGCTGCCTGGGCTGAATGGCGCTGGGCGAATTCTGAAACTTCAGTACAGTCTGCTCCCTGAGGAAGGAGGCTTCTGGACACAGGTGGCAGTGGCTCCAGGTGTACCGGCTTTTCCGTCACAACTCAGGGCAGGTGATGGGCATGGCTGGCAGAGGTAAGAGGTATTCCCCCACCCTACCCCCACACCGGCCTTTTATTGTTGGGCTGCAGAAACTCCGACTCAAAGCCCCAGATGCCATCTCCATCTGAGGACCTGGCCAGCCACGTCCCTGTCCCTCGGATGTCAGAGTAGGTAGCATCCCGGAGACACAGGGCATTACTGTCACCTTGCCCCACAGTGCACACACAATGGCAAGCACTTGCTAGATGGGTGTGGTGGTCCAAGTCTGTCATCTCCACATCCTGGGAGGCTGAGGCAGGAAGATCACAAGTTAAAGCCCAGCCTGAGTGACTTAGTAAAACCCCATCTCAAACATTTGTTTTTTGGCACCAAGGATTGAATTTAGGACCTTGCACTCACAAGGCATTTGCAGCAGCCTCAGGAGCTGCTCCGAGCTGGCCTAGACCTAGGGGAGAACACGACTCTTGAACACCACAGGCTGGGGCCACCACAGTGGGGGAGGCACGTAAGAAAGGGGAACCGTGCCTTTTGGGCCCTTTGTGCCACAGTCCCAGCTCCTGCCTGGCCTTGCTTCTGGCTCTGGGCTCAGTCCTTGTCCCAAGGAGGCTGGAGCCAGGGCTTGCAGCAGGGGTGCTGCCACCTAGGGAGCCAGCAGAGGTCGGGCAGGCCCAGGCTTGCTCGGGTTCGTTTCCTCTGCCTAGTGGGAAGTGGGGGCTCAGAGGGCAGGGCTGGGGTCAGTCTGCTGCGGTCGCACTGCCAGTCTTTCCCCAGACCTGTGAGTGCCACGCTCTCTGGGCAGGGCTGTGGTGGGGCTCCCTGCTCCTTCCCCTGCTTGGGCTGTTTGCTTGCGGGCTGGTGGGATGACTGTGGAAACTGTCCCCAGAGATGTTTGCAGTGAAGCCGGTGCAGTTGTCTGCAGAACTGGGAAGGTCCCTCTGACTGAGGGTGCTGGCTGCTTTGGCTACTCTGCCTTGCAGACAGGGCAAGTGGGTGCTCTAGAGTTTTAGGGAAGTTTTAAGCAAACACTCAGCTAAGTATGTGGCCATGTGCAGGTCCTGCAGTAAGGGTTTCTATGCCTTTGACAGACCTGGGATGGAGGCTGTTCAAGAAAAGTAGAAGTTTGAAATCCCATGGGAGGCTGCGAGGCACAGTCACCCATTGTGCACTGTCTGTCTGCCCTCCCCCCACCCATCCATCCACCTCCCCACCTCCCCATCCATCCAGCTCATCATCCCTCCATCCACCCATCCATCCATCCATCCATCCATCCATCCACCCATCATCCACCCGTCCACCCACCTACACCCCCGTGTACACGAGTACCAGGATGGCCACTCAGCCCTCTGTCTATCCATCTGCCAAAGTGTCTTGGGGCTCAGGTCTGGGACTGGGGTGCTGGAGTCTTGGGCTGGTGTGGCTGTGTCTGTGTGAGGTCCTCTGAGCCCTGCCTGGTGTGGGGAGCAGCTGGGGCTCACAACCCCGGGATGAGACTGCGTGGCCATGGTTTAGATCCAACCCTGTGGCCAGCAGCAGGAGGAAACGAAGCCCCTGCAGGGACTGTGGTGCAGTGACAGGTACTGCAGGAATGGCGGGTGGGGACAAGGGTCAGGGAGGCCCCTTGGGGTAGGGTGAGGGTTAGGCTCAGGAGGCGTGGCCACCTACAGGGAGGCTTCCCGTGGGCACAAGGCACTGTGGCAGCCTGGAGTCTGGGGACAGCCTCCCACCTGCCCTCCCTCCCTCTTCTGCAAACCTCTCCCTTGGTGCCGTCCCCTTGAGTTCTTCAGGCCATCGGGGTGGCTGGGACCCTTGTCTTGGAGTGTGGAAGAGGTGTGGCCAGGGCAGCCTTAGCATGCACCCTAGGTGTGGGGAGGCCCCACAGGTCCCCAAGGGTGGACATGGCACAGACTGCCATGGTGGGTGCGCAGGCAGGACCTGTGCCATCCCGGAGACTTCCTGTTTAGTGACCCAACCCTGTCTGACTTCTGTCCTGAAGGGTTAAAGCTTAGGGCTGGAGGCCTCTCTGGGGGCAGGTTGGCTGCCTGGGTCCCTGCTGGGAGTGGACTGTCCACGGGTGTGGGGGCTGGGAGGTGGGACACAGCTGGGGAAGTGGCTGGTGCTGCTCGCTCCCTGGGGAGCCGCAGAGAGACCAGGAAAAGGAGCGCTGGCAGTTGGCAGCCCCTGCAGGAACCTCTCCCCTCACCCCTCCAGCGCCTCCCCTCCCCCTCCGTCCCCCTCCCTCCTCCAGATCCGCCCGAATCCCCTCTCGAATCTCACACCCTCCCCTCCTCACTCGAGAGCGCCCCCCACACCCACCGCTCGTGTTGTTCAAAGGTGCTCACAGGGACGTCCTGGTCTAGGGTAGAAGGCTTCCGTGACCTGGACCTCAGCGTGCCTGCTGTCCCGGGAGAGCAGGCCGCTGGGAGCTCCGGCAGGGAGGGCGGGGTCACCTCAGGTCAGGCGGAGTGTTCCGAGCGCCTGCAGCATCCAGCAGCCCCTGTCTCTGGACACAAACGCGACCCAAGACCCTGCGTGCTCGGTCTCTGCTGGTGCCTGTCCTCCTCTGTGGCCAGGTCCTGTCCAGTGGGCTGGGGTGGCCTTGAAGGGGCCCTGGGGCCACCTCTGTCCTCAAGAAGGGCTCTTTGAAGAGGAAAAAAGAACACATTTCAACACCTCCAGATTCTGAAAATGGATTTCTCCCAGGGAAACAGAGACTCCAGCATGTTCTCTTCCCGGAGAGGGAGCCAGGAAAACAGCGGGGGAGGGCTAGGGGGCCAGGGACCAGTGAGAATCTGGCACGGTTGAGGGAGAGCTGGGTTCAAGTCCTGCCACTGGGCTGGTGATGGCCACACCTCTCACTTCAGTCTCTCTGTCCAGCGGGTGGCTCTGGCCTGCGTCCTGGAGGGGCTGTGGGTTGGGCCTCCTCAGTTCTCTGTTCTTCAGGATGGCGGTGTCAGGAAGAGCCGAATGGTTCCGGCTGCTGCACCAGACCCATGCGGCGGGGCCTCAGTGAAGCAGCCGGGCTCTCTGGGCTCTGGTTTCTTCCTGGAGGAAGGGCCAGGGCCTCCTGCTTGCAGGCAGGTCCAGGCCAAATGCAGCTCCACTCTGGGGTGCTCTGAGCATCAGGGGCTGTCTGTCCTGGCTTTGCTGACCCTGGCCTTGAGGTCCTCTCAGTCACTTCCTGGCTTCCCAGGCTGCACTTCCATGCAGCCCCAGGTGCGTTGGCAGAGGATGGGGCCATCTCCTGGCTGGTGGTGGATGCGGGTCGCCCTTGGCTTCAACCTAGTCCATGCTTCACTGTCCCTGCAGCCACCGCCTGGGCTGTGGCACTTTCCTCCAAGCGCTCTGAACTTGTCCTTAGACCCCTCTAGAAGTTGCTCCCTGCTCACTGTGAGCTGTGTGGCAGCCCCAGCCCCGGGCTGAGGTGACTGAGCAGGATCCGAACTCGGCTCCTGCTCCTAGTTCCAGGCCTCTCCACAGTTTCCCACTGCCATGGCCTTCCTCTGGAAACCCTGCCTGCCCCTTGGGTCAGTTCAGCCACTGCCATTGTGCCATCACGGCCTGGACCCCTTCTGTCCCATGGGATGCAGCGGCTTCTTCCTCAGGCCTTGGTCCCCAGAGGGTGGACATCATGGCCCAGAGGCCTCCCTGCCCAGGGCCTGTCCCCACTTCTTCCCCATGTGATTCAAGGTGCACCGCCTGAAGATTCAAACTCTCGGCCTTCCTTGCAGCAACTGTGCAGCAGGTGAGGTTGTAGGGCTGGCCCTAGACAACCAAGGAGACCAGAGTGCATTTCTCTCTGAGACCTGGCCCTCCTTTGAAAAGAAGAAGGAGAACAATTTTCCAAGCTCAATGCACCAGACAATAATATTTTCCTTCTAATATCTTCAGCCAGATGTAGTGGCACTTGCTTTTGTAATCCCAACACTCTGCGAGGCTGAGCAGTAGGATCCCAAGTTGGATTCTAGCTTGGGCAACTTAGTGACTTAGATCCTACCTCAAAAAAAAAAAAAAAAAAAAGTATGGGCGGGTTGGGGGGTGTATAGCTCAGTGCACAAGCCTTGAGTTCAAACCCCACCATGGAAAAGCAGAAATGAAAACAAGACAGAAACTCAGATTTGGATAGAGGAGTTGGTGATTGGCTCCGAAGCAGTGGCCCAGTAGGGCAACCTGCAAGCGCCCTGTGGTATGACCGTGTCAGGTCTGCAGGGCTCAGGGCTCGGACCCCTCTTCCACGACCCCACAGAGGACACAGCACACGTGAAGAGTGGACCTCAGCTCCTCTCCACTGTGCACTATTCTCTGAGGTGTCCTCGGAAAGTGGGAAGCGAGGCCCCTTCCTCCCTGGCTCCTCCTGCCCTGCGCCCAGCTTTCTGAGGCAGCAGGCTTCAGGGAAGCTTTCCCGGGAAGACGCTGCACCCTTGCCAGCAGGACACATCCTGCATCCAGTGATCCTGAGGCCCTCCAGACCCTCTGCGCCACTGTCCCATCAGAGCCACGCTGCTGGCCCCCAGCTTGTCTGCCAGTCGTGCTTCCCAGGCAGGGGATGGCCAAGGACATCCGAGGGAGGAAACTCGGGCTGAGGGGTGGGGGTGGCAGACAGCTTGGGGGTCCCCTCTGCCTCAAACTTGGGCTTTGCAGCTTTGGTGGGATACAGGGGGGTGCACAGCCTGGCCACAGACAGGCCAGAGCCCCCAGCCCCTCCTCTCCACTCCTTTTGTGCCTGTCCCCATCTGCCCCCAGCACAGTGGCTGGCTCAGTGCGGGCCCTAGAGCTCCCAGCATTGTGCTAGGCAGAGCTATGAGCCTCAGGACCTGCCGCAGGTGTGGGGGACTATGGAGTCTCCTCTCAGTGATGCCCTGAAACCCAGAGCTCCCTGTGCTGAGCAGCAGAGGCCGGGGAGTCCCAGGAGGACACTCCATTCCCAGCTGGAAGGAGGCCCATGTGGCCCTGGTGGTGTCGCCCTAGCATGCTGCCAGGAAGCGGACTCCCTGGGAGTCCCTGGGTGCATATGGGGAGCTCCTGGAGGCCAGCAAGAGGCGCTGGCAGCACTTTTGTCCTTGCCCTGCCCTGGGACCCTGCAGTCACTTCCTCTTCCCCTTCCTGCCCCAGGGCAGCCCCAGACCCCACACCTCAGCCCCACAGCAGTGACCTCTGTCCACTGTGCACCCTTCTCCTATGCGGTCAGTGACGTGTGCAGAGAGCCTCTCCTGCAGGGTGGGTTTGGGGCCAGACATGCAGAAAGGGCTTCGGGCTCTGCAGACAGGATGGCTTCACAGCAAGTATTTTTGAGGCCATTGCAGGGCAGAGCAGGCAAGGTATGCGGCCTGGACTCTGCCCCAGGCCTGTTGCTCTGGTCAGCATTTTCCAGAGGACTGAAGCCCAGGGATCAGGAACTCACCTTATTCCTGCCCCGGACCTTTGTACTTGCTGCTTATACTGCCTTAGATAGCTTCCCTCAATAGTTGCATGATGATTGCTAGAAGGGCTGCTCAGACAAGGTCCAGGTAACAGTGACTCGAAGCAGGGGACTGGTCAAGATGCTGTGGAGGGATGGTGCACCCCGGCCCCTCAAGCCATGCTTTGGGGCTGCCATGCGTGGCTGTGTCCTTGCTGGGCCCCGAGCTCCTGGTCTTGCCCAGGCCACCCTGTCCTGGCCCCATTCCTGGCTGGGAATGCTCTGGTCACCCTCCCAGCTTGCGCAGGCTGGCCCTTGGCTCCGGCTCCTCAGAACGCCAAGTCCCTGCCCAGGTCCTTGCTGGTGCCGACCGGGACCACCCAGGTCTCTGACATGGCAGCTGCTCTACCACGACCTGAAAATGCTTCATCTGAGACCGAAGTTGTGTTGTTGACTCACACATGCCACTCTGGGGTGTAAGTTACAGGATCCAGCCCTCCTGGCCCAGGGCAGGCCCCTCAGAGGTCAACCCCAGGAAGTGGGCACTGGCTACTGCCAGCCCAACTGTGGGTAGGACCAGTGGAGGTAGCCTGGGCTGGGCAGCCATCCAAGGCTGGTGCAGGCAGGAGGGTATGGGTGACAGTGACTGTCAGGGCAGAACCCAGAGTCCTGCAGCCGCCTGGAGGTGTCCTCCCCAGCCAGCAGCTGCCCAGCCACCCTGGCCAGTGCTGGCTGCAGGCTGCTTGCTCCAGGAGGCCGGTGGCCTCTTCTCCAGCCCTGGCCCCTTTCTAGGCTCAGAAGAAGGGGCCGTGAAGAATTCACTATTTGTTCCTCAAAGTTTTTCAGCTTTCCTGGAAATGCAGCTGATCCCAGGGTGGCCCAGGGCTGCCGGCCGGACCTTGGACAGGGAGCATCTAGACCAGCAGCCTTTACAGGAACTGCTGCTTGGTGCCCTGAGGCTGCAGGGCCAGATCCCAGGTGGGGTCGGGGGGCGTGGGGGCCGCTGCTGCGCGCAGGTGGGTGGAGCAGAGCCAGAGAGAGCATGGGCCCCTGCGGGGTTTCCCAGCCCACCAGGCTCCCTGCTGGCTTCCGAGGCCTTGGTCTCCTGGACAGTGAGTGGCCTGGGTGACTGCCACAGTGCAGTGTGGAACTAAGCTGCTGTGTGATTCAGGAGAGGTCCTGCAGGTCTCTGATATTCCTCTTCCTTGTCTTTGAAGAGGCGCTGCTTGTCCAGCAGTGCCTGTGGCCTGAGTCACTGCTGCTGACAGGCGTCTTCCTCTGTCCACTCATCTGCAATAAGCGCACCTGTGGAGCTGGGGGTGGAGGGGCCGAGGGTCCTGACCGTGGTCAGGACTGTGCACTCCGATCACGGCTGGCTCATCTCAGGCTCGGGGCCCCTGTCCCTGAGTCAAGCTGGTCAGGACAGAGGTTCCGCTGTCCTGGATGATTGAGCCCCTTCTCTTTCCCTTTCCCTGCTCGGGAACTATCTTGGGCAACCATCTGAACCCTGAATCTGGGGCCGCTTGGCCTGGACCCGTGTCCTCACACCTGTCCCACCTGTGCCCTTCCTGAGCCCAGCCCTGCAGACATCTCCAGCGCATCTCCTGATGGAGGACGTGGCCAGGCCCTCTCTGCCAGAGTCGTGCTAGGCCACTGAGCCTCGTCCCAGCTTTCCTCACTTTCCCTCCCCACAAATCTCTAGGCCTTTAAGCAGATAGTCATTCAACAAACCTTTTCTGAGTACCCACTGTGAGCCCGTCCTCATGCTGGGTACTGGCTCAGTGCCAGGTGTCTGCTCACTTCTAGTGTGTCTGCAGTGGTCTGGGGTTCCTGGAGGCCCTTCCCTGTCCATCTCTTTCCCCAGTTCCATACAGGGCTGAGCACTTGCCCATTGACGAAGTAAATTAATAGTCCTTCAGGCACTGGCAGGGGCTGAGGTGCTGGGACCTAGCCTATGCTGAGGTTGGTGTCTTTACCCTGTCTCCTCTGTCAAGAGCAACGGCTTCCTCCTTGCTTGCCCTGATGGACTTCTAGGCCCTGCCCTTGCATGGTCCCCTTCTATCCCCCAGAGGAAAGGCACCATAGAGAAGGGGCGCTGAGGGATGAGTAGGAGTTTGCTGTGTGACACAGTGGAGAGAGGGTTTTCCAGGTGGAAGGGATGTGTAGGTGCGGCGTGGCCAGGGAACCACAGACACTTTGGGGTTGTGGGTGTGACAGGCAGGAAGAGACGGCGACAAGCAGAACCCCCCACCACCACTTGAGGGCTCTGCCCAGGCAGCCAAGGCCCCAGGGCAGCAGGGTTCTCCAGCCACTCATGGCCCAGGAGGGACTCCCTGGGGCCCTGTGGGTGGCAGATGGGGCTTGGGTGTGGTCAGTGCCCAGCACTTCCACTGACTGTCGACCACAGCCCAAGCTGGGGGCTCCTGCCTGGCTATCCAGATGCAGACCTTCTGGTGTGTAGGGCTGGCACAGAGCGACTTCCTGTTTTTAAGAGAAAAGGATTAGAAACACTTATTAAAGCTTTTGAGAGGCATCAAAAGACTTCCTGAGTGTCAATGACTCTTACAAAAGAGCCATTTAATGACTGGAGCCCCGTGAAGGAGAACGTCACGCTCTGTCCAGACCGTGTGGGCTGCGGAGACAGCCTTGCACAGTGGTCCTTCTCAAAAGGTGGTGAGGGGTGGCAGGCGGCACGCAGAGGAGCCCCGCTCTTGCCCAGCCTCTCTTGCTTGCAGCATCTTGCACCCCAAAGGTGCCATGTGCACCCCAAGTTCCCACCAACGCTCTGATGGAGGGAGCTCAGTCTCCAGTGTGCCCGCCACTCAGTCCTGGTGACTCTTCATCCCCCCCCCCCCCGTGGTGCTGCCAGTCCGGGAGTTCCCATCCCTGCCATGCAGCCTGGGCAGTGGCTGCCTCATGCCTCGGGGCTGCCCTCTCTGTCCCTCCATCTCTGAGAGCAGGTGTGACACTGCCACTGAGCAGCCAGGTGCCGCTGCACCCTGCCAACGCGTTGCCCTGTGCCCATCCTCCGGGGCGTGGGTCTCTGCGCTCTTTTCTCCAAAGAGGACATGTCGTTACTAAACACTTCAGTGCTCCCAGAAAATGCCAAGGAATTCTTGGAATAAAAATGAAAATGAGTAAAACTGCCTGGAAATGAGGCTGTGGGGCCGAATTTGATTACGCCCCACTTAGAAGGGAAAATTAGCTTGTTATAGCTGGGGTGAGGTTTCTGCTTGTGCAGCAGGAAGGACGATGCCCCTGGGCCACCGTCTGGGAGTTGAACTTGATGGGGGCTGTGGCTGATACTGGTCCCCCAGGGCCTGAGCTTTGTGGCTGCCGGCCAGCGCAGGGACTTGTGGCCATGGTGGTCCTGCTCTGCCATGTATCACCAGAGGGAGAGGCCTCTCTGTCATTTGTAGGTGGCACCTGCAGGGTAGAGCCCAGGGTTGCCTGCTATTTGTCCCCGGGGACCTGTACATCACTCTCCACCCGCTTGTTCCTCCTCAGAGCTGGCCCTGGGCTCCTGGCCTCCCCTCTGGCAGGAAATCTGACCCTGAGGACAGAGCTGGTACACACCGTTGCTGTGGCTCTTGTCATGTGTCCCCTGATATGCGCACAGGGCACCGACAGTGGGTCCGAAGCTGTCCCCTGGAGGTGCTGCCCTCAGTCGGCAGCATCCCAGGGTGGGGTTCGTCCAGGGCACTCTGCAGAACAGGAAACCAGCGCTCCCAGAGGGGCTGACTCCCCCTGTGGGCGTCTCCTCACACACCGGCTTTCCTGGGTCTCCACCATTGCCTCTCTGGGTCTCCTGGGCCAACTCACAACTATTGTGCTGACTACAGGCACGGCTGGCCTCTGTCACTGGTCTCCACCTCTCTGGAGACAGTCCACAGTCTCTTACTCTGGAGAGCTTGGACAAATATGGTGGCTGTCACAAATGACCCCATCCATCCATCCATCTGTCCATCCAGCTATCTGTCTGTTCACCTATCTGTCTATCCGTCCATCTATCCATCTATCCATGTATGTCTGACCATCCTTCATCAATCTATCATCCCAAGGTCCATCCACCTGTCTGTCTGTCTGTCTTTCCATCCATCCATATGTCCATCTTTCCATCCATCTATGTGTCCATCCATCCATCCGTCCTCCATCTGTCTGTCCATCCCTCAGCTTTGCTTAACACCACGAGCTGTGTTCCCTCTTTGTCAGAGGCTTGATGTCTGAAGCCTTTGTCCTTGGCTGACAGCAAAGGTTTGGGGGCCCCTCTCTGCCTCCTCCTGCTTCTGGCTGCTGACCACGCCCCTGGCTCGAGACTGCATGGCCCCAGTGCTGGTGTCTAGGCTGCCAGATGGGAAGCACGGTGCCTCTCTGCAGTGCTCCAAGGTGCACAGAGAGCCTCAGAGTCCGCGTTCCCTGCAGAGGGACTGGGACGAGTTTACTTCCTGCTTCCCACTTGCTCCCTCTCCCACATCTGCATAAAGTGGAGGACACGTTGGACTCTGAAATCCCTTCAGAGAACAGTAACTCGGAAATGCCAGAGGCCTGTGGCTCTGGGGAGTCTGGTGCTTGCCTTGTGCCTCAGGCGTCACCAGTGTCAGAGTCCCTGAATGCTGCACCTGCCCAGACTGTCACCAGCACCAGTTCTGAGGCTCTGACTAGGATCTCGAGGCCACTGTCTACTGCCTGGTTCCTGCCCCCTGAGTGCCCTTGCCCTCTCCCTTTCTCTGTTTCTCCTCCCCTGTCTCAGCCTGGGGGGCCGGTTGGACCCATCGATGAGCAGTCAGTGCTCTTTGTGCTGCTGGCTTCTGGGGAAGCAGCAATAGCAGGCTCTGACTGTCAGCGGCTTGGCTGTCTGTGGCTGTGGCTGGGCTCAGGGTTCATCAGCCCAGCTGTGGAGCGGGGTGGAGTAGGGTCCCTGTTTTGCTGAGCTGTGCCCGATCACACTGTGCACTGTTCTGAGCCTCTCTCGGCTGCCTCCTGCCTCATCTGCACAATGGCCTTATGGGATGACTGGGCAGGCTGAGGGGGTCCCATGAGTCAGGGTCAGTAGTGTGCTTTTGAAGGATCTTGCCCCAAGTAGGGCTCTGTGTGGAGGAGTCACTGTTGAGGTGACAGTGTCACATAACATGGGGGTCTTGGGAATTGCAGGGAGCTGCTAACTTCACACTGAAGTGGCCGGGTAGCCAGGAGGAGCCCCTTCCCAGAAGTGCCTATGGGGCCTTGGTGCTCATGGCTTCTGGCTTGTCCCCTTCCTCCTGACTGTGGTGCTGGGGCGGGGGAAGCAGGAATGGTCCCATGGAGCATGAGTTACAGGAAAAGCTTAGTCAAGGTCAGTCACAAGCAAAGGCCAGGGAGCAAGTGGAGTTTGGCCTGCCTGAACTTTCCCAAGGGTCCCGAGTACTCACTTTTAAGAATGGTGGATGGCTGGCTGGCTGGCTGTGTCACCAGGTGGCTGGATGGGTGAATAGTCCAATGGTAGATACACTGGCTGGAGCTAAAGTGGTTGGATGAACGGATGCAAGGGCTTTGGATGGATGGTGGATCAATGAATGAATTAATCCATGAACCTCTGGGTAAGTTGACAGACAGCTGGATGGACCAATGGCTGATTTAATGAATGAACAGGATGATGTATGGGTAGGTGAATGGGAGGACAGAAGAATGGGAGGATGGACAGGTAGACTAATCAGTAGACCAATGGATGGATGGATGGATGGAGCTGGGAAATCTGATGGGTTCTCCTGGCTGGAACAATGAACTGATGAGCTGAAGTGTAGAGGACAAGTGGGCGGGGCAGTGTGATGAGGGAGAGGGGAGGGGGGTCAGGCCTGGTTAGTTACTGAACTGATAGGCACCCAGGAGAGTGGGGAGGGAGCCTGGGAGCATTGAGGCAGCATGGTCACTTGTCCCGCATGGCCTGGGTCTGGCCCGAGGGAGCAGGGTCAGGGCAGACACGCCCATCCTTTGTTCCTTGCTGCTGCTTGCAGTGCTGGGTCCCTATTCTATTTCCCAGCTGCAGCAGGCGTGTCTGGCAGGCTGGGTGGGGCTTCCTCTTCCTCTTGGGTGAGGTGGGCCTGGCAGCTCAGACTTGGACGGGAGGAGTCAGGTGCTGCTCCAGTCTCGCCTGGGGCTCAAGTACCTGGCAGGGGGTGGGCTGGAGAGCTAGAGACCCTTCCTATCTGCCCAAAACCAGTGCTTCCCTTCCCAGCCCTGGACTCCCTGTGTGGACTCCCCCTGGATGGGCCACTGGCCTTGGCCTGCAGAGGCTGAGTATGGGTGGGAGCCTTGGAGAGAGGCCGCCCCCACTCAGGCCGTCTCAGGGCGGTGTACCCAGCCAGTGTGGTGCCGGGGACCCTGCACACCCTGCCCTGTGGTTGCTGAGGGTGCTGGGCAGATGGGGGGCATCGAAAGAAGGGGTGGGTGCAGGCGGAGATGAGTCTGCCAGACGCGGCAGCCGTCCAGACTCTGCAGGGAGACCAGCTCTGCTAATTAGCTCCCACCGCCCACACCCTCCTCCTCCCACGCGCAGCTCACGTGGCTGCCGATGCACCCGGAATCACCCGCACCCCAGATCCGCTCGGCAGCCCCACACCCTCTGCATGCAGCCCACCCTGTGGCTCACAGCCCTGCCCACCACCGACACCATGGAACAGAGACCCTCATGCCCCTGCAGTCACAGTGACACGCGTTAGCGGTCAACGCGCTGCGACTTCCTGCTGACTCTGTTCCTTGGTCCCCCCAGGTCCCTGAAGAGAGGTATGGTGTGTCACCCGTGTGCAGCTTCCCCGCCACGCCCCTTGCCCTGTGTCCTCTCTTGGAGCTGGTGACTGTGGAGTGGAACATGGGCCCAAGTCAGCCGCAGGTGTTGGGTGCTGCATCCGGAGAAGAGACAGTGACTGAGACAGGGCGGCACCCACTCCCCACTCCGTGCCCCAGTCTCTCATCTGTGCCTTGGCCTGTCAGTGGGCTGGTGATGCCAGCAGCTTGGGTGTGCCTGCGGTGGAGCCCAGCAGCCTCTCCCCAGTACCTGTGAGGCAGTGCCTGAGCCTCCCCGGCCACTGCAGTCCCCTCACTTGTTTCGTTTCCAGCTGATGCCAGGGCAGCTGTGCATGCAGCCACACTTTCCCCACTGTGCAAGTCACCCAGACCCTGCCCCAGCCCCCACAGCCTTCCCAGCTCGGCCATCCCTCAGGCTCTGAGCCTGAACAGCTGTGTCCCGAAGGACCCCACACTGGGAATATGGTGCCTGCCCTTGGCCCGGTTCCTTCTCTTCCCTCCCGGACAGCTCGGGGGCCTCAAACCCTCTTCACAGAGCGTCTCGGGCTCAGCCAGGGTGGACTCTCCCCACGTCCCCCCTCAGGCCTGGCCTCTCCAGCCTCTCCTCAGGGGCTGGAGGGGAAGGTGGAAGCCACAACTCCTGCCACCCAACCTGCATGCCCCCGAGCCTCCTGCTCTTGCCCTTCTTTCCATTCTGCCCATTACAGTGTCCTGCATGGTCCCAGGAGCTCAGGTGTGTGGAAAGCAAAGGCTTGTCCTGTCCTGGGCAGCCCTGGCCCTCTGTAGGAGGCAGCCAGCCACCACACTGGCTCTTCCCTGTGCAAGGCAAGAAGGTGCAGCCCCATCTGCCGTGGCCTTCGTATCAGTGGCTGCAGGGTTTGCAGGCCCCAGAGCACGGGAGAGTGGTCGGGCACGGGGATCCCTCTCCTCCCTCCTCTCCCTGGGGTCACCATGGTGCTGCCCTCACACCCCACCTGCCTAAACCTCCCTTTACTGAGCTCTGACTTCTCCCAGTTCATGTGGGCAGCTGACTGGCATGGCCTCTGTGTCCTGTAGCCTCAGGGACACTCCAGACCCTCAGTGTTCTGCACCGCCATGTCCTGCACTACTTTTCCGCAGCTGTCCCTCATGGGCCTGGGCGCCCCACAGTGGTTTTTCTGTCTGGCTTGCAACCCTAGGCGCTTGTTCTCTCCCTAGTTCCTGCCGGGGGTGGGGTGGGGGGTGGGGTCTGTGCTGCTCTCACCTGTCTGAGCCCTCATCTCCTCACACCCAAATGTCAGTGCCAACTGCTGACTGCCTCTGCCTCTGTGCTGAGCCTGGTGTACCCTGCATCCCAGCCTAGAAGCACCTGTGCCAGGCTGTCTCAGAGAATCACTTCATGCCCTGCTGCTCTGGGTTCCCTCACAGAGCGTGTCCTGTCTTAGAGCAGAGCTACTGCCCACTGGTTGCGCATGCCCACTTTCTCCTCTTGCAGCCTGCCATGTCACCAGGTGCCAGAAGGCTCTTGCCAGAGGCTCCAATTACTATCCTCACCCCACTCCTCCCTGCAGGGAGGCAGCTCCTCCTTTCCATGCATTGTCATCTGGCAGGATGCAAAGCCTACCAGGGTCACTGCCCTCCTGCAGTGAGGCCCCTTCATTAGCTGGTTGCTACCCAGCTCCCACATAGGTCTGTGCACTACCAGCTCTTCAGATCAGGTGTCTTCGATGTTGAGAGTGGAGCATGAGCCTCCTTCTTCCACAGTTTGCTCATCTAAATCACTCCCCAAGGTCTCTGCTTCAGATCATTATTATCATGACCATCACCACCATCACCATCAACACCATCATCACCATCATCATCACCATCATTATCACCATTACCACCATCACTGCCACCATCACTGTAATTATCACCATCACCAGCATCACCATTCTGACCATCACCATCACCATCATCACCAGAATCACCAGCACCAATACCACTATCGCCACCATCACCATCATCACCATCACCATTACCACCATCACCACCACCACCAATATCACCAGCACCATCACCACCACCATCATCATTATCACCATCACCACCATCACCATCCTCATCATCACCATCACCGTCCTGACCATCATCAGCACCATCATCATCCCCATCCTCAATCCCTCTCCCACCCTTCCTGTCATGAAGGAGCAGCAGGACGCAGCCCCCATGGAGAGCTGGTGGGACAGTGGGCTTCCGCTTGGGAGGTAAGCCCTTGCTCAGTCCACAGCGCCAAGGCTACCTGTGACCTGCCCTGCCCAGCCTTTCCTTGCCTGGCTAGGCCTCCTGGCTCTCAGGCCGCCCTGCTCCCTTGGCTCAGCTGGGCAGTGGTAGGCTTCTGGAAGGGTCCTGGCCTTCGACAGTAGCCCTCCCAAGGTTGCTGGAAGGAGCGAGGGGCAGAGTGAGGGTGTAGGTCTGGCTTTTGGTGGCTGTGTCTCAGCCTGGGCCAGGCCAGGGCTGCATGGCCTCGCCTAACCTCAGCCTGCTGTGCGGGACGCAGGAGCGGGAGCCGGGCTGTTGGCTCAGAGACGCGGAGTGTTTGTCATGTTCTGCAGCATGGCATGGATGCCTGCCATCGTTTATCATCATAATTAGGTACAAGTTGGCTGGGGGTGGGTGCGGGAGCCTCAGCGCTGCTCGCCACCTGCACGCCATGGTGCAGCATGCCACGAGGGGCAGGCTGCACTGCTCAGGTGCGGCTGGTTTGAGTGTCTGTGTTGGTTGGTTCCCCAGCTCACAGCCCAGACCTAGCCCTTCCTCAGCCTGTGCCACCCACAGGACACTCAGGCTCTGCGGGTGGACTTCAGGACCCCAGCTTGGCTGGGGGAGGGACCTGGACGCCCTGCAGGGCCCGGGAACACCCTAGAGGATTGTGTGGTCTGGATCCTCAGCCTTGGCCCCTGGGGTCTGCACAGACGACAGCGGGAAGATTAATGCAGAAGGCTGGGAGAGAGGCCCGGCTTTCCAGCTCTCTCACCTGTATCCACCTCTTGGCTTTGTGCACACATCAGGCACCAGGGAGACCTGCTCGGAGCAGGGAGCTGCCTGAGGGCTTCTGAAACAGGCCTCTTCTGAGCCGCTTGTGATAGGCGCCAGAGCCAGTTATGCCTCTAATAAATGGGCCAGAAAGGGATGGTGGGCCCTTGCTCCTAGGAGGATCCTTCCTGGTCTTCTATCCTGGGTGTTGGGAGCTGAGGCTGTGGCTTCATAGATCGAGAGATGAACACAACACAATGTTGATTGATTTAAAGGGGAGCATGAAGAATAGAGGCAGCACAGGGACTTGTAACCCATACAGGAGGGAAGATTTTAGGAGCTGGGTCTTGGAGTTATGGTTAAAGGACTCTTAGGTTAGTGGGGAAACAGTCAGGTGCCAGTATAAGCAGCATGAATCAGAGATCTCCTCTCATCTCGATTTTCTTGGAAAGTGAGGAGCTGGAGTATAAGGCTTCCTCCTAAATGTCTGTTCTGCGTCATCTGCCCACATCAGAGATGATAAAACATTTATTTAGCAAATGGTTGCTTGCACTGTGTTGAGGACTCTCCTATTTAATAGGAATTTTATGGGAAAGTTTGTTAATTGATTAGTGATGTCTGCCACAAGTGCAGAAATCACAAGACTGGGCACGTGTGCCACGGATCTAGCATTGCTGTTCTAGGAATGCCTATTCTACTTTGTACAGTGCAGGTCTTGGACCTCCCATCCTATAGAATGGGAGATAGACCTCACAGTCAATGACAACAGGGCTGGAGCCCTTGCTGGGTCAGGCTGGCTCCTTCTGGGCACCCAGACAGGCTCTTTGGGTGCCAATTGCTGCCTTGCAGCATAATGGGCAGGAAGTGGGCAGGTGGCTGGAGGAAATGGAAGGAGGGTTCTGGGGTCTCAGGCTCACATAGCAGGTCCCGGTCACAGCTCTTCCCAAACTCATCTGTGTCATGGTCGTTCCTGCAGGAAGGGAGACCCTTCCTTCTGTGTTTGTGGAATGTCTGTTTGGGGGTACACTTGTCTACTCCGGGGAGCAGACAGGGCTGGGTCCTGCCTGCACATCACTCACTCTTCAGACAAGCAGACAAATCTCACTCACTGATCACTGGGGAAGCAGAGCCTCACAGGGACAAGTTCGAGGGTTGTGCAGCTATCACTGCAGCAGCTGAAGCGCTCAGTGTGCATCTGGGGGGTCACTGTGCCCCACAGAGGCCCAAAGTGAGCAGGTTCGCTCTCCTGTCACCATGGTGGAGTACAATAGAGCAGCCTTTCTATAAGGGCTGGCAATACCTGCGTCACTAGATTGGCTGATGCCTATGAGAACTGGTGCCTGGCAGGCTGGGTGAGGTGGCCAGCGCTGGATAGCCACCATGTGTTTCTGTGATGACTGTGCTGGGCCGGCTCTGGGATGGCTCCCACCCATTTGGCCTTGGGAGCCTTGGTCTCTCTGTACTCTGTGTGCTACTCCGAGGCTTTGCATGCACAGTACAGTGCTGCCTTGCGGGCCTGTGACCACACTGTCAACTCCTCCATCCTGTCCATTCACACATGGGGGCCATGGTCAGGGTTCTCAGATGGGCACAGGCCCTCTCCTCGCTGCATCTTTCTGTGGCCCTGCGGGCCTGGGTCCTTCTAACATGTGAGGTCCCCGGTGGCTGGTGCTCCACAGAAAGGCTGGCAGGCCTTCCGGACAGGTGTGGGCAGCTCACCATCTGATGGGCCTGCCACTGCGGCTTCTGGCCACTGGTAGCCGATCCTTAGACCTTGTCAGGGTGACTAGCCCATGTGGCAGAGGTCGTGTGTAACAGAGACCATGGGACCTGTCCCCCAGGCTGGGGTTTTCCCTTGCTGCTGTGACCGAGATGGGGCTCAGAGCATCCAGCAGGGCACCGAGTGAGCATGACGCCCCCCTCAGTACCCTCCAGCATTTTAGTGAAGGGTGTGGTGGGAGTGATGGCACTAGCTTGTCTCGAGCGGTGGTGTGGCTCTGTGTGGGAACTGCCCACTGGCTTCCTCTTGTGATCCTTACTGCCTTCTCCCTCAGGGTCTCTCAGGCCCTGTGTACAGTACATAAGGGTTTCCTGGTAGCTATTACCTCTTTGAACCCCACACCTTGGGCAAGACCAGCTGGGGTGCAGTGTGGGGGTTCACAAGGGCTCGGGGAGCCTGGGGCTGAGCTGCTGTGACACCCTGAGGATTATGGGAAGTGATCTGAGCATTATGGGTCTGGCCAGGAAGTCCAAGGGCTGAGGGCCTGGCCAGGTGTGTGCACTGGGAACATGTGCATGGAACAAGAGGTGTGGGGCTGGGCCCTAGGCCCTTCTCCAGGAAGCAGTGGCTGCTGGCACCGGCAGGCCTGGGCTGAGGTTAGCGGAGGTGTCCCTGGACCACCCTCCAGCCTCCCATCCCTCCAGAGCTCCCATAGTCCTGGATGGAAGCTGGCTCAGGGCTGAGGCCAAGGAACCTGGTGGAGGCCACACAGCTGTCGGCAGAAGCCCTGGGGATGTAGACTGTACTGGGTAGGTGTGTACACTGGCTTCTGTCTCACACGAGGGGTTCAGCCCCATTGACGTGTCCCCAGACACAAGCTTGCTGACCCCTGCCCTAACCCTTACTGGAGATGACAGAGCACTCTGGACTTTCCTCTAGGGAAACTGAGGTGGTCACACGTGCCAGGAGGAGACAGGGTCTCTGCCATCTCAGGTCTCAGTGACATGCTTTCCTGGGAATTCTGACACTCAGGGGATGCAGGCAGGGCCCTGGGCTCCTTTCTCGGGAGCCTGGGGACGGCACAGACACACAGTGACCTGTGTGTCATGTGCCTCAGCCTGCATACCTGCTGCCCTTGCCACGTGTGTCTCTGGGGCTGGGATCCCTGTCTCCTCTTCCTCTTGAGGGCATCTGTGCGGCATGGGGTTGGGGAGATGTGCTTCCTGATAAAGGGACACACCCTGCAAGGGGAGCGGACATGCAGAAGATACACGGGCATCTCATGTTGATGGCAGCAGTGAGTTGGTGCTAACTCATGGTGCTCATTAAAAACAAAACCAGACAACAGCTCTGGAGTGGGGCGAGTGGCCAGCCGGCAGAGCCCTGGTCTTGCCAGCACCTAAAAACCAGACCTCCCCACCCATGCGGGTTCTGTTGTACAGAGCCATTGCCTGTCACCTGCCCCACGGGGACGCAGCCTGGGATGCCAGGCAGGGCCCATGTGTGTGGAGCTCAAGCTGCAGAAGCTCCTGGAGTCGCTCCCAGTTAGCCGCCTGCTGCTGGCCGAATTCCGAGCTGCCCCTCAGTGCCCAGACTGTAGTCCCGTCGTTGCTGGGAGGCGCAGGAGGAAGCTATGCTTAGCTAGGCAAGCCAAGCCAGGCACTGTGGCCCTCAGTCCTCAACCGTACAGGCAGGGTGGCAGGTCTCCCACCACATCCGTGCATCCCGGGCTGGCCCCAAAGGCCCCTGGTGTCCCCAGAGTCACTGCTCCCAGTCCTGGAACTCTGAGCTCCCTCTGGCCGCTTTCTTACCCCGTTTTGGGGGCGCTGCCAGCTTAGCTGTCCCGCCTTCTGTTCCAGCCCTCAGAGTAAACAGGAACATCAAATCAGTACTTGGGGGTCGGGAGCCTGGAAATAATCAAAACACAGTGTCCTGTCCTGGGCCCCGGCCGCCTGCACCATCCCAGCCCTGCCTCCTGCTCTGCTGTCCTCACGGTATCCCAGGCCAGATTGCCTTGCCGGGCAATGGTGCCCTGCAAGACTGGGCTTGTAGACACTAGAGCCCTCAGCCTCCTTACCCCTCAGCCCTGGGACCCCAGGAGCTGGACATGGGGCATCAGGGGGTGGGGGTGCCCGGAGCTCACCACCGCTCACCTTCGCCTGCTTCTGAAGTGGCTCTGTGCAGGGGCTGCCCGCCTCAGGTGGGGGCAGGTTGCTGGGCCTGGGGCATACGGGCTGGTGCAGCACGCTCAGTCTTGTCCCCGTCACAGCGGCCCTGTGCTCCCAGCAGTCCCAAGGGTGGTTTCCCAAAGAGGAAACTGAGGTTCAGCTGGCTCTTTCTCAAACGTGAATAGTCTTCCCCAGGGTCATCCTGGCCATTTCAGGCACTTTCTGTCCTTTGCTCCAGGATCTTCCAGTCTCGGGGTCTCAGGAGGCCGAGGCAGGAGAAGCCAGAATGTGCAGGGCACAGGGCACGGCTGACTTCATGTGGCCCTGGACACAGAGAGGTGAGTGTGTGCTCAGAGCTGGGCCCTGTGTGGCACCAGAGCTTGGCTCACCTGGAGAGGCACTTGGTGCGACACAGGTACCCCCGCCCCTGGTGGGGCCACGCTTCCTTGAGAGCCCTGGGAAAGGTGTGGACCAGAGTGTCACTGAGGGCAGGCAGGCTGGAGGTGGCGAGGACGGCGACTGGGGCCCAGCTCAGAGCAGGCTTGCCTGTGGGCAGGCGGCACAGGGTAAGCTCACAGTGGGGCGGGGTCTCAGTCCTTGGGGTGGGGCCTGGGCGCAGCAGGTCTCCATCATGGTGGCAGGGCAGAAGCCGCAGCATTCACCCTGTGAAGGTGCTGCTTGCCTAGACGCTTGGAGTCAGAGTGGCCAGAGGACCTCTTCTGGCCAGCGAGATGTGTGGGGATGTTTGCGAACAAAGACCGTGCCCTGCTGAAAACAGAAGCTATGTGAGGGATGCCCTCCTTGAGTCTCTTCCCGCATTTCACCTTTGAACATTGGGGTTGATGCTTGAAGCTGTGGCAGCCCTCTTGTAACCATGAGGAGAAGCCAAGAGAAGTCACGGAGGCTGGCTCAGAGCTGTGAAACCAAGACCAGCAGCCACAGCCCGGAGGAAGCCTAGCCCCTCTTCGTGGAGGTCACACCCTGCCCCAGGTCTTCCATTTGCCGCCCAGGGAGTAGATGTGGACCGAGGTCGAGGCATGGAGGGCAGAGTTCATGGAGGGGGAGAGAAGGGGAAGGCTGACTGGCGAAGACCGCTCTCCCAGAGGGACAGCACCCACTCTGTTGGGGAGAAAATAGCCACGGTGAGAAGGAAAACCGAATCGGTCAGGGGAGCTGACTCCGCTTCCCTGAAGCGCGAGCTTGGGTTCACAGTCACTGCCTAACGTGGTCAGTCACATGGAGGCCACACCCACTTCACAGGTGGGAACACTGAGGCCCTCTGGACAGACACGCAGCGGGGCAGATGCTGCCTAGCCAGCTCACGGATGGGACAGGAAGCCAGGTTCTCAACGCAGGGGCATGGTGAGTAAAGGGGCCAAGGAGCCATGGCTCTGTCAGTGTGGAGGGCGGCTGGCCAGGCACAGAGCGGGTACCGGCCGGGCCGGAGGGGCAGCAGTCAGGGCTCAGGTGAGTGGCGTGGCCACGCCCCGGATGTGCCCGATGTGGGCGGGGTCCTGGTCCTTGCCAGGAGGAACCTAAACTGGTCCTTAGGTCCAGGCCACTTTGGGACAGCTCAGCTGCTGGTAGCCGGGAGGGACAGCTGGGACCCCTGGCCTCGCCAGCGAGGGGTAGAGAGGAGGAGGCAATGGGCAGATGGCTGGTTTAGGCTCCACCCTCCTCAGACAGGAAGTCTTGGCGGGTCCCGCCTCTTGCTGCTATCATCTGTAATATGGGCACAGCGGCCAAGCCCTGAGAATAAATGAGAGGACATAGGGACTGAGGTGCCGCTGGGTGGCATGCACCAGGTGCTGGGCTCTCAGGTCTGCCAACCATACGTGTCCACACCACCATCCTTTCCTGCTGCCTCCATGTGCCCTGACATGGAGGCCCCTGGAAGGTCTCTGTTCCACACCTGCAGGATCCGGCCCGGCCCCCGAGTCCACCCCTGGCACTGCAGTGGAGGGCACAAGCCAGTGGGGCGCATCCTGAGGGAGCTGCTATCCCAGAGTGAGGGGCCATCTGCCCTGCACAGTCCATTGGAGACTTCAGTGCAGTGGGGGAGCTGAGGCGGAGTGTGTCAGCACCGGTGTTATGATTTCCCCAAAGTCTGGAGCAGACGAAGGTGACGGTCCTGGGTGTCACCCTCATGAGTGGGTTAGTAGCTGTGCTGTTAGGAGGTGGGGCTGATTGGAGGAGGCCCCTGGGAAGGTGAAACCTTGTCCCGGGTCCACCCCTCCCTTTCTGCGTCCTGGCTACCGTGGGGGGAGCAGCTTCCCCTCCCCAGCACCTTGGCCGTGCTGCTCCTGTCCTGCAGCCGGCAGGCTGTGGACTGACCCTGGAACTGCGCTGGAGGCCCTCTCTTCCTGAGCTGTCTGGCACTGTGTCCCAGTGGCTGAGAGCTGAGAGTGCACGTCTCACGGGGCAGGTCCTGCTGTTCCCAGCCGTGGCTGCCTAGTACTGGATTGGGAGTTTCCGCTGAATGCAGCCGCCCGTGTGACTGGGTCCTGAGGTGGCAGCTACCAGGCAGCCTCTTGGCCTCGCCACTCAGAGTCCCCGCTGTCTATGGTCAGAAGGCTCCTCCTTCCTCTGCCCCTGCTTCTGCGTCTCCTATGCTTGCTGTCCCTGCGGAGGGCTCCTTGTGCCCTGCATGGCCCCTGGTCTTCCTCTCCCGTTGGGGGTCCACTTCCGCGTACTGTTTTTATGGCTGGTTGACCACAGCTCCAGAGGCTGTCAGAGTGAACTTCCTGCATGTGCCCCAGGTCCCCAGGCAGGCCAGGGCCTCCTGTCCTTGACACAGGCCCCTGCCTGGCCTGCCCAATGCACATGTCCTGCCCTCTCTGCTGCCACTCCTGTCACAGGGCCGTGGCCCCTCTTCTCCCTGCTCCCCATCCTCTGAGCCTCGCAGAGCTTGCACAGCAGGGCAGGATGGCCTGCTTCCTGCCAAGGCCCCTCCCTCTCTGTGGAGGGGTCCTGGGCGAGGCTGGACCACATCGGATTCCTGCCTTCGAGAAGCCTGGTGGGAAGGAATCGATGAGAAGATGCCTTTAGGCTCAGAAGAGGCACCCTCCCAAGAGCTGGCAGGGCCCCTCTGCCTGGGTTTTCCAGTTCGATCCAGAAAGGCCCAGTTCTGAGGACGGGATCGGGATTGTGCAGGGACACAGCCTTGCTTGCTGCAGCATCTGGGCACGGCCTCCTGCTTGCCCACCCCTCCTTCCCCAGCAGTGAGAGGACAGATAGGAGGAAGGGCCTCTGCATCCTGTCAACCTATGGCTGCACCAGGTCTGGGGACCCCAGACATTTGCATGGTTGCGATGGGCCTGGAGCTCATGTCATGGTGGCTCTGTGGATGGTCCTGTGCTGTATCAGGGAGCTCACTGTGGGCTGCTACAAGGGAATGTGACAGATGGCAGGGGTCAGAGGTCAGGGGTCAGGTCAGTGTGGTGGCGCCCCGGGATTTCCAGAGCCGAACGGAGACTCCAGGAAAGGGGTTCGCCGTGCTTGGCCTGGCACCGGCCTCCTCTGTGGGAGTTGTTTTGCTCTTGGTAATTGGTGAGAAGTTTGCTTCTAAGTCTGCCCAGAACCCCAAAGTGGAAGCGGGCAGAGGGCCAGTGGGAGCAGGGAATGTTCTTTTAAAACACATTTTTATGAAAGCATGTTTGGTCCGTTCTTAGGACCCTGTGAACCTGATACAGTCTGAACAGGGCTGGGCAGGGGCTGCCTTTGCCCCAGGCAGAGACTGGAGGGCAGAGGATACCTCAACCCTAGACAGCCAGGCATCTGGGGCCAATGACCCATGTGTTTCTGACAACCCCATCTTACCTGGGCACAAGGCTGGCCTAGGTAGGCCTGGGGCCAGCAGCTCTGAGTGGGGAGGAGGCCACTGGCCAGCCTGGCCTGGAGTCGGACAGCAGTGCCCTCTGCCAAGGGTGCAGGCAGTGTAGATAGGCACGTGCTGCGGGCTGATCTGGCTCTGCCCTCTGACCCCTGAGCTTTGCTAGGTTCTGCCTGGGTGGCACAAACCCTGCTGGCCAGGCCTATGGCTCTGTGGCAGAGAGAGCGGTGGTCTCGAAGGTCCCCTTTGTTTGAGGTCAGGGTTACCTAGATAGGAAAGTCCCTAGAGCAGGGCTTCCGGACCAGCAGGCGTCAGGACAGACCACTGAGGCTCACTGTGAGGTGACAGCTCTGCGCCCCTTCCCTGGCAGGCCTCACTGCCACATCTGGAAAACCAGGGAGAGGACCGATTTGTGGTTCGTCTGCTCTGGGATTTGTCCCTGAATACGCTGTTTCCATTTCTCACCTGTCGAGGACATCACCAAAGAGGCAGCTTCAGAAAAAAGGTGTGAGGTTTTCTCTGTAGATCCTGGGTACTTGGCAAGAACCCAATTTAAAAATGGTTTAGAGAGAACCAAACTTAAAAATGATGAGCAGTGGGCAGGAGGGAACAGGGACCCACCCAGCCGGGCTGCTGGAGGCCGGTTACATAACCCTCGCGTGGAGGCAGGGGCGGAGCAAGGCCCTGGGGCTGGGCGGAGTGTTCCTTCAGCCCCTGCTCTCCCACTTGCCCCAGAAGGCCCAGCTGCGGTTCTGTGCTCCGGGCAGAGGTCTCTCCAGAGAGCTGGCGCCCTTGGCCTCGCCGCTCTCCCACTTGGCACGGGAGGCTGTGCAGTGCCTGGTGTGCAGTGTGTTGGGGACACTCACAGTCTAGCCGGAGGGAGTCTGACCCCGAGTCAGGAGCCAGGTGCCCTGTCCTGGGGTGTAGGGGAATCCGTGGGGTTGGGACTCACTCCCATCTTAATCCTCAGTAGTGGTGGCACTTTCTGCTTGCGAGGCCAGCTGGGACTAACCATGCTGAGGGCCTGGGTGGCTGCATCCCTCCTTCCTCCCCCAAGGCTGGCACAGACATGTGCCTACTGCAGATCATGCAGGTAAAGACTGGAGCTTGGGCAGGTGACATCATCCATTGGGATCGGGCTGAGGTTGCTGCCTGGTGCGAGGTCAGGAGGCCACCTGACTCCCTCTGGGCCTGTCCTTCCTCCCTTCCGAGGTCCAGGACTGATGTGTCCCAAGTAAAGGGTTCTGGATGGACCTTTACATAAGTACTTATTTTGATATATATTAGAAAGCAATTGGCTCATCACATCTGTGACTTCACTGAGCACATTGTCTAGAGGACAACAGTTTAAAGACTGTTAGACTGAGACTAACCCTGGGGAAGCCTTACAGTTGGACTTCAGCTTTCTACCCCAGTGGCCGCCATCTTGGTAGATCTAATGGCGGCTCTTGGAGGAGGCTTGACGGCTTCCTGGGAGTGATCGCGGCAGTACTGACATAGGTGGCTCCTCAGAGCACTTTTCTCTCTCACTGCCTTCCAAATCCTGGTGCTCCTTAGGGTTCAGCTGGATCTTCACCAGTCAGGCCCTTCTGGCCCTCTGGTTCCAGTGCTGCTCTTGCTGCTGGCCATTGGTGGAGGGTCTTCCTTATCTCATGCTGGTGCCCTCTGCGTAGCTTGGGGCCCCTGCCCGAGCCCACCTGCTCTCCAGGCTGCCCCTTCCTAGGCTTTCTGCTGCTTCCAGTGCACTGCACAGGCCGGGATGGGCTCAGCCTGGCATCGCTGTCCTCCCTCTCCATATCCAACGTCTCCCCATCAAGCTGTCTCTTGCCTGCATTTCTCGGCACAAGCAGGCCCCATCCTGCCCTATGGACCTGTCCTCCCCCGCTAGACTTCATCCTCAGTAAAGCCTGATTGATCAGTGCGGTGGTGCCCACCTGTCATCCCAGCACAACGGGAGACAGAGGCAGGGAGATCACAAGTTTGAGCACAGTCTGGGCAACTCAATGAGATCCTTTCTCAAAATTAAAGAAAGTTTTTAAAAAGGGGGCTAGGAATGTAGCTCATTGTGAGGGGCCTGGGCTCAATCTCAGTGTTGCCAGAAATAAGCAAACCAATACGTGGCCCCGTACTGCACCTGTGCAGCTCCCCAATAATGACTCAGTGGCCGGTGCTCAGTGTGGGTGGAGTGGGCGGCTCACTTGTCCACCACGGTGTCACAGAGCTCCTGAGACCGCGGGGGCACAGCCGGGGCCCTGTACCCAGCTGGCTCCCATATTCAGCATGTCCTTGGCCTCTGCCAGCTCCTGCCACCCGCACGGGAAGGTGAGCGAGGTCCAGGTCGTATCGGGAAGCTGAGCACTGTCCTTCTGCTCACCACACCGTGTCCTGTGGTCAAGCTGGCCGCCAGGAGGTGATGCCATGTTGGTGGGAGGCATCGGCCTGGCAGTTCCTCCTTACCATGGGGGATGCAGGAGAATCAGTGTGACCAGCTGGAAGCCCTCCCGGAGCTGACTGTCGCCCTGACCCAGGGAGCCTCCCACTGGCGTAGTTCCGTGAGGATGGCTGGCAAGTTCTGGGCATGATTTCTGAACCGACATCTAGTAGGGCTGGACTGAGCCCTCCCCCTCATCATGGCTCCTGTGCCGAGGCCCTGGCACACAGGGACCCGGGCCTTGGGGTGGCAGGGGTAGGTGCGGTTGGTGCGTGGCAAGTCAAATCTGTCAATTCCAGAAGCTTTTGGCACATTGTTGAAGCGACTAGATGACTTTGAGAAGTGTCTGCATGTTTTTTCCCCAAGTGCAGTTATTTTTGCCGCTGTGAAATGTTCTGAAATCTGACAGTTTTGTTTTGAGTCTTAGCCCGACGTGAAGATGGGAAGGAACACTGCCTCCCAGTTCTGTGGCACCCGCTTCTTAGGGTCTCCTGAGGACACTCAGATCCCAGGGAGCTGGCCAAGGAGAAGCTGGGCTGAGGTTCTCGGGAGGTGCAGTGCCGGCGCCCTGGGTGCACCTGGAACCGAGACTGATGTTGGCCATGAGACAAACACCTACTGTGTGCCGGCTTGAGCACCCAAAGTCCTTGAGCACCTACTGAGTGGTGCAGCATTTTGGAGGCTGTGTCATGGGAGTGGCAAGGTTGCTTTGTCATTCATGCTTCAGGGGATGGGAGGGGTACAGCAAAGGTGGGGGTCTGAGTGCTTTCCTGATGGTCCAGCCCAGCTCTCATGGCTGACCCTCTTCTTCACCAGCATCACTACCCCATGGTGACACTGTGGCCTTCAGGTGGTCCCCTGTGGTCCTCTAGGAGGCACGCAGTGAGCCCCACAGTGAGGCTCAGTGGACAGGACCCTATCAGGGTGCACAGCTCAGCCAGCTGCCTGACCACCTGGGTGGTCATGGCCATTGTGCTGCAGTGACATAATCGCCCCCAATGTGAATGTGTGCCAGTGTTTATGACATGCTTGGGGTGTTGCCATGGAGACAGATGATGCAGCCCTTTTCCTGGGGAGGTACACAGAGGAGTCACTGAGACCCACACTGCCCTGCCTTCCTGGTTATGGAGCAAAACCAAATCCAGACTACGCAGGTCTCTCCGTCCCTCCAGCCGACACCCTAGGGCTTTGTGTATTGAATACTTGCCCTTCTAGTTAGATCTCAGGCTGCAGGGGAGCAAAGGCCCCATCAGCGTGGGGAACAAAGTGCAGAGGGTTCTGTCTTTTCTCTCCATACAGACAGCTCCATGCGCTGGGGCTCAGACTTCTGTCACTTACCATTCTCCTGCCTGCAACCCACCACGCAGATGACAAAAGGAGAAACAAGTGAGGGTGTGTGCCCCTTTCCTGTGCAGCTGGGTGGCCTTTTCATCTCATCCTGTGCCATTCCACTTATCCCATTCCATTTTCTCATCTCATCCTATCCAGTCTGTCTTAGCCCATGCATCCTACCCATCCATCCATCCACCCACCCATTCATCCAGCCACCACCCACCCATCCATCTACCCATCTATCCATTCATCTACCCTCTGACCCATCCATTCACCTATTCATCTATCCACCTACCCATCCATCCATCCACCCACCCACCCATCCATCCATCCATCCATTCATTCTATCCCATCTCCATGTAATAGGAGCTTCTGGGGGCCTGGGTCCTCTCACTGAAGAGAGAAAGGATATTGGAGGGTACTGGAAGATAGTCAGCAACCTGTGTCTTTGTTAGCTGCTTCAGACCACTGACATCCATGCATTCTCCTGGGCTGTGCACACACTTGGCTCCTTTGCATGAGAGGTCCTGCTGGCTCTGTGGAAGACTCACAGCCCCCTCACCAAGGCCAGAAGATTACAAACAGGATAGATGTGAATACCATGGGGAAGAGGCAGTGGTCAGCAAGCTCTTCTTAGACAAAAGTGTGGCGGGAAGGAGAGGACAAGGGTCGGGATGAGCCCCTGGCTATGGAGGGAGTTGAACCCTGTGCTCTGGTCCACTGTACCTTTACACTTGTGTGGGCCTGTTTGGAGGTCCCCCCACTGCAGTGGACCCTGCAGAGCCACAGGCTTCTGGCCAGCCCTGGCGTGGGTGCCCAGGGGCTTCAAGGGGTAACATTAGATTACAACCACATGAGTGGTTGTAATCACCACACGAAGCCCTCCACCAGGCGTGGACTTTGGATCTCCATGGGGCCTGTGGTTTACCGCAAGGTCTTGTCTAGGCCTGTGTGTTTTAAAAATCAGTGTATCAGTGCACACAAGCTATACAGAACGGTGGGATTGTTTCTGCGTAGATGTGCATGCACGCGTGCACACAGCATATTTTATCATTTCCTCTCACTTCGCTGCCTTCCTCTTCTCCCACCTCCTCTCTAATAATCTCCCTTTACCCTCATGTCCTATCTCTTTCTCTTCTTAGAGTCTGCATATGAGGTATGGTAGAAACATATGATGGCTATTTAAACTAAACATTTTATTACAGTAAAAGATACATTGCCACTCACCCCCTGCCCCACTTTCTCCTCGATTAGAACATGATCAGCAGGTTCTCCTTGCTGCCTTCGAAAACAATTCGGCGTCTGCTTTCCCGAGTGTCTTAGTAGCGCCATCCTGGCTGCCTCGATGTCCAGAAGCAGGGTTTTCCTTTCATGGTCATTTTGACTTTGGGGAGGAGTCCAAAGTCACACAGTGTCAGGTCTGGCTAAGAAGGCGGATGAGGACCCGGCGCCGTGTTTTCACGAGCTGCCTTTCCATTGAGTGGCGCTCGGCAGCATCTGCTGTATTTTGACTGAGTGCAGTGGACACACAGAAAAGGACTTCGAGAACGGCTCCACGAAGAGGCAAGGAGGGTGGATACGTGCGTCTGAAGGGAGGGGGGACTTAGAAGGGGATTAGTGACAGAGAACTTTTAGTGTAATAAGTTTTTAACAATTTTAAATATTCCCAGTACAATTCTATTATCCCTTGTATGAGAGAAAAGTATCTGGTTTTCTGAGTCTGGCTTATCGAGCTAATGTGGTGGGTTCTGGGTTCATTTATTCTCCTGCGAAAGACATGACTTCATTCTTCTTCACATCTGAATAGCATTTCACTGTACACATGTGCACACGCATGTCCTTTTCACCTCTTCATCTGTCCATGGGCTCTCAGGCTGTTTCTGTAGTTCAGCCTTTGTGACTATTGGGCAGGCAGGTAGGTGTCCTATAGTATCTTGGCTTCACTCCTTCGGAGAATACGCCCAGGAGTGCTTACCTTGGTCAGATCATAGCTCTGTTTAGTCTCTGCACAATCTAAACATGGACTTCTATAGCAATGATACTAATTTAACTTGCATTGGAAGTGTCTGGAGCTTCTCCCTGATCTTGTCCTTGCCAATATGGAGGCATGCGTGCATCTGTGTATGTACATGTGCATACACATGCATGTATATATTTTACAGTACTGGGCAGTGTGCCTAGGCCCTTTATACTGAGCTACATCCGCAGTTTTTATGATCTAATTTATTTTTATTTTGAGACAATGTCTCAGTAAGTCACTACATCGCCCAGGTGGGGCTCAAACTTCTGGTTCACACGGCTCTGATAGCTAAAGATGTCAAACATTTTTCCATACAATTAATTACTGGATATTGATACTCTTTTGAGAAGTATCTCTGTGGTTCATTTGCTCATTTATTGACTAAGTACTTGTTCTTTTGGTGTAAATTTTGAGCACTTTATATCTTGTAAATATTAGTCTCCTGTTGGAAGAAGAGTGGCTGGCCAAGCTTTCCTCCCTTTCTGCAGGCTGTTTCTTCACTCGGCTACTTGTTTCTCTTGCTGTGCAGTAACGTTTATTTTTATTTTTGACGTTTATTCAGTGTTTTGCATCTTTAAAAAGTCTACTTTTTAGGACAGCTTTAAGTTCACAGAAAAACTCATAGGAAAGACCTGGAGGTTCCTGCAGAATCCTTGTTTCTGAGTGGGCACCACTCCCTTGACCCTCCCAGAGGCACACACTTGCTTTAACGTTTATTATCTTTATTGTACACCTTTGTGGTACACGAAGACTGCACTTCTCATGGGGAGAGATACATTGCACGTCTGAACTCTTTTTGTTTTCTGTCCTGCAGGGCATTTTTAGTGTCATATCACCCTTCTCATTGATTCTTGTGTTAATATTTCTTGCGGTATCGAGTCTTATCGAGGAAACCTTTCCCTGTGTCTGTGACTTGAAGTATTTCCTTCCTCTGACCCTTAGGCTTTTTTTTTTATGTTTATAAAATCAGGTCTTAGAAGGCTATGAGGTACACACCTATCATCCCAGCACTCTGGGAGGCTGAGGCAGGAGGATTGTAAATTAGAGGCCAGTCCAGGCAACTCGGTGAGGTTCTGCCTAGGGAAAAACAAATAACCAAAAAATAAAACAAACAAGCAAACCTGGCTGTGGATGGGGCCTAATGTGGTCTCATGGGATCAATTCCCAGCAAAAAAGGAAAAGCTCTGGCGTCTCATGTACTTCAGGTCTCTCTCTTGGAGCCATCCTGCCTCCTTCTAGCTGGCTGAACCCCAGCTTTGGGTGAGGGACAGTTCAAATTCAGCCCATAGGCACAGACTGGCTCCCTTGTGGGAGGCCCGGGAGGCCAAGGTGGCCCATGGAGAGCACCGGGTGGGTCTGTCAGGCAGGGTGGGCTCAGACTTGAAGGAGGCCCATCTCCTCCTTATGCGATGTGCACATAGTTGCCAGAATGATGCTACAGCCTGCTGCTCAGGATCAGAGATGGCTGCTGTAGCACCCTGTCCGGTCTGCTCCTTGCAGAGGAAGTAGAGGACACAGCCCACTCCCTCCTTGCAGCCTGGGGCCTGGGCTGTGCATGTCCTGTCCTGACCAACAGCAACAGGGAGCCAGCCCACCCGTCACTGTGTCTTCTGTCCAGTGAGATTTGTAAGACATGCAACCTGCGGGGCAAGTCCCTTCCCAGGGCCTTCAGAGGAGCGGCCAGCGTGTGGGGGGGTGGTGGGGGAAGCCGGGCGCATGGGAGGCAGGGTGGGGTGGGCACTGAGTGCCTGGTGAGAAGCAGGGCTCCCTGGCAGGTGGGGCTCAGGGAGCGACAGGGCATCTGGAGGGGACAGGGAGCCCGCGTGGCTCTGGTCGCAGCCTGGCCAGGGCAGGAGGACCGGTGTGTGCGAGCTAGCGAGGTCCTGGAACAAATCCTGGGCCTGTGAGCCCAGAGCTGCAAGCAGCAAGGGAAATCAAAGGCAAAAGAACAGAACTTTTACCAAAAAATGCTCTCAGAGACGTGCCACAAACCCTCGTCCAGTTCTCTCTGGTTTTTATTAGGTCAAAGGTGCAGGACTCTGAAAACTGACTTGGGAACCGTTGCTGGGAATCTGACAGTGTGCCTCAGCCAAGACGCACGATGAAAAGAAATGTGTGGTCGTGAAGAGACACACTGGGGATCGCATGCTCTCCGTCCTCAGTGTGTGGGAAACAAGCTCATGGCTGGTGGGTGGCGTGGGGGTGGGGAGCCTGGTGGAAGGCAGCCGGCTCTCCAGAAGAGAACTGCGCTCTGCGTAGATGACACCAGGGAAGGCCACGTGGAGACACGTGTGTCCATGTGCCTCACTGATAGTTTCAGCTCCTGCAGGGAAGAAAGAGAAAAAAACACTGTGAAGATGGCCAGAATGGTATTTGGATAAACAGTGCGGACAGCTGCTCCTCCCCGCTGGAGCCAGAGAAATTCTGTTGTTGTCCAGGAAGAAATTGCATTTGATGAGGAACCTGCAAACTAGGAGACCAGTCGTCTCTGGAACGTGCAGGCTTCGAACTCCATTGCCAGGGCTTTCCCATCAATTTCCTCTACAACCACAGGAGTCTGGAGGGGCAGGTCTCAGGACCCCTCAGCTTGATCTTTTATCTTCCTGCTTAGAGAAAGTGAGAAGCGTCCCTAACAGCAGTGAGTGCTTCCCCATAGCGGTGACGCTGTCTGGCCAGCATGCCAGTGAGGCTGTGCTTGGCCTGATGTCCCCGCAGCATGGTCGGCGGGGAGGCTCAGGGCTGCAGCCCAAGACCTGGTAAGGAGTCACTCAAGACCTGGGTCTCTGGGTCTTGAACTGGATCCGTTTGCTCTGGCAGGTCTTCGGGGTAAAGGCCCAGTTTCTCCCCCATCAGCCCAGGGCCTGGGAATTTACTGCTTTAACTGGTCTCTATCTTTCAGCTGGTGGCATCAAAAGTGACAAGAAGATGCTTTTCCCTTTGGGAAGATCAAACTTCCCCATGATAAGGAGAAGCCTTTGCTTTTGCTGGAGCTGGTGTGACTCTCTGGTGGGGGTTGCCCTGGACCCTGACCCGGACCTGTGACACACTCCAGGCAGAGCTGTGGGCCCAGGGGAAGAGCGGCCCCTGCTGCACAGACTGACCTGGGCATGTGTGTGGGCTGTGGTGCCACCCGCCTGTGAGGAGTACCAGGCGGGGAGCTCCTCTCAGGGATCCTTTCACTGCTGTGAGCTCCTGGTCTCACTTGCAGGGGAAACAGGCCCAGAGGAGCAGCTGTCCTGTCTAGACCAGGAAGGGGCCCATGGTCCTCTGTTTGTATGCATTTCTTATCCTGGGCCCTGGGGATGTCCTGGGCATGGGTCTAGCAGGTGGAGGGACGGGGGGGTGGGGGGGCATGCCAGAGCGGGGGCGTCTGGCTGACCACCTGCAGCCTCATACTGCAGCCACTTCAGCTCATTGTCTGATGACATACCCGAAGCTCTAGTCACAATAGCCTGAGGCTGCACATAGAGGGGGAGCCCCTGAGGACCTATGACTCAGAGCAGTGGACCCCACACCTCTGTGGCCTTATGGGGGGCTGACTGTTGAAAGGTCAGAGAGGCATCTAGGGGTCCTAACAAGGCACCCACTCTCAAACCCAAATGGAATCTTTTCTGTTTATATTCTCCGACCCGAGTCCAGGTGGAAAATATTTATCTTTGCCGTTTTACAAATAGTGGCCTCTGGCCAGATGAAACATCGCAGACCCAGGGTGACTTGGCCCTTGGTGCTGGGGAGGCAGACAAGCGGCCTCTGCCTCGAGCACTCGGTGGCCCTGCTGCCTTGGCCAGTCTGAGAGCTGGCTTTCTCTGAGTGTGGCTGCTGCTTTGCATTTTCACTTTTAGAAGTGGTAGGAAAACATACAGAACATGAAAGCGGCCGTCAGTGTTTCTCAGGGCACTGTCTGTCTGGCGGTGGCACTGCGAGGCACCTGTTCCAGCCCAACCTGGGCTGCATCTGTTTCGCGCCTCCCACTCCTGACCAGCCCCTGCTGTCTCTGAGGAGCACCTGCATGTGTCTTGGGATTTTCTTCCACTGGAAGGTGGAGTGAGGTCCCAACGGGCCTTGGTTTGCTTCCATGATGGAGTGGGGCTCTGGGAGCAGAAAGTGGGTCTGCCCTGCCCAGGGGCAGAGAACAAGGCGCACCCTGGCCCTGGCACCCAGCTATGAGCGAGAGGGACAGGTAGGCTCTATGTAAACAGGTTGAGGTCACCTCCGACTGGGACCCAGGCAAAGGCAGCGAGGGACTAAATTGAAGAGGCTCAATACTCTTTCATCCAGACTGGCCAAGTTTCACTGCACCACTAAAAAACAAAAGGAATGCAGAAAATCTAAGCTGACAAAACCTGAACTTTAACTAAAGAGAGGATCAGTCTTAGTAGGGCCCGTCCCACCAGGCTCTGGTATGGGTCTTGGTCCTGGAGCCCAGGCCTTGACCTCGTTTTTATTGAAATTGCTGGATAGTTTTTATCGTGAATGTCTTGTATTTTAATGAAAGCGTATAGCATAAGACTTCTGTGTGAATACTTCTGGGTGCATGTTAAGGACACTGACAGGTAGTGCAGCTCCGCCATCACCAACAAGTTCCAGAATTCTTTCTCATCCCAGACTGAGACTCTGGGCATTTTAAACAACTCCCATGACCCCTAGCCTGGCTCCTGGTAACCTCCCTTCTCCTTCCTGTGTCTCTGCATTTCACTCCTCAGAGTTTGTCATCAAGTGGGACCCTTGGCTTACTTTACGCCTCCTGATGTCCTGCATATTCATCCGTGTGTGTGTGAGAGACCAGATTCCTCTCCTTTTCATTGCTGAATAGTACTCCATTACATGGATAAATGGCACTCCTAAAACCCATTCTTCAGTTGATGGGTTGTTTGAGATATTGTGACGAATGCTGCTATGAGCATGAATGACCACATGTTTGTTCAAGTCCCATCCCGGGGTGAGGAGAGGTGTCTTGTGGTTTCGATTGCTCTTCCTGACTTGTGGCTACTTTGGGCCTCTTTTGTGGCTTTCTTGGTCATATATGTAACTTCTGTGGGGAGATGTCTATTCCAGTCCTTCATCTAGCTTTGAATTGTGTTGTTTATTTTTGGTTATTGAGTTCTATTTGTATCACTTGGGGTTTTAGGCTCCGGGCTGCGAGCTGGGGACAGACCGAGAGCCCTCGGCTGCTCCATCGCTGCTGTCTTCTCTGTTCTGTGCTCACCCTCGGTTCACATCCTCAGCCCTGAGCTCTCCACAAAGACCTGCAGGCTGAAGTTGCAAGCTGATATCTCTAGGGGTCACACTCCTGTGACCAAACTGGGTTTCTGACAGCCCAGAACTGCCCCATCCTATGGATGGCCACTGTGCCCCTCTGGCTTCTGAGACCTCTAGCCTTACACTGATCTGCCAGGAATCCTGTAAAACCTGTGCTCCAGATAAAGCTGTCCCTCTGCCCCCTCCACTGGGAATAGCTTTGGGCGACTTTTGGTCATTTCTAGAGGAACCTACCTCGATATAAACACCATGTGAACATTTCACTTATTGTTTAGGAGGAAATGACAAGGGGTAAAGAGCTCTAGATGGAGACAGTACAGCAGCTGTTTTCCTGAACATGTTCCGTTTGCAGTGAATTGAATCCATGAATGCAAAACTCACTTCTTGTCCAGAGCCCTGTGGACCTTGCGTCATTGTAGCAGCCTGGACAGCTCTCCGAGGATTGGCCAGCAGTGGCCCTGGTGGCTGTGTGGAAGGAAGTGGGGTGCTGAGCAGAGCCAGGTCTCCAGGTCACTGGAAACTGAGAGTCCAGCTGGAGACATGGAAGAACTACAGCAAGAGGTTAGAGGAGGAAGCCTGGCCTGGGGTCTGGGCTCATGCAGGTGACCCCCAGCTGAGTGGCATGGATGGCTGTGTGTAGAGCACCCAGTGGGTACCTGCTGAGCCACAGGGAGTACCTGGAGGGCTGAGTCAACTCCTGGTGACCAGGACAAGGCCCAGCACTCCCTGGAAGAGGCCAGCAAAATCCAGACACCCAGCAATGAGAAATATACAGCATTCCTCACCCAATCAAAACTTCCACCAAGAAATCAGAAAGCAGGATCCACGACCAGAGAGGTCAGTCAGCACACACACAGACCAAAGAGTGGAAGACTGTGGAGATGGCAGCAAGCAGTGTCATAAGGACCACTGTCACTCCGCACAAGGACTACACTGAGGACACAGACAGGCAAGGAGGGAAACAGAAGACGCACCCTTGCAGCAGGGCGGGTGTGGCCGGTGGGGAGGCCTGCAATTCACAAGGCCCTGGCTTCCATCTCAAGGGCAGCAAAAAGCAAAGCAGATGACAAAACCCAAATCTGAACTATTAGTGCCACATCCAAAATGAAAATTTCACTGGTTAAGCTTAACAGCTGATTAAAAGATTAGTGAGCTTGAACACATCATTCTAGAAATAATCCAGGTTGAGACACAGAATAAAAGCTGGAAGCCACAATCAGAGTCTTGAGTACATTCGCCTACGTGAGACTGAGGCCCTGTGAGGCAGTGGTGAGATCAGAGAGGGTTTTAAGATAAAACAGCTAAAACATTTAAAACTCGAAAGCCACAACTCCAGGAAGTTCAAGGAGGACCATGTAGGATAAATACAGAGAAAATTGTACTAAGATATATCATTGCAATTTTCTGAAACCAGCATTAAAAGAAAATCCTAAATAGCCAGAGAAAAATGAGAGACTTTGCATATACAGGGACAATGAGAAGATAGCAGCCAGAAGCCAGCAAGGTCAAATCCTTCGAGAGGCGAAAGGGTAAAATTATTAATCCACAGCTTGACATCCTACAAACATAGCATTTAAAAATGAAGGCTAATTAAGACACCATCAGCTTTGCACTATGGAAACTGTAAATGAGGTATGCAAATGGTACCTGTGGAAAGCTGGAGCTACAAAAAGAGCAGGGAGGGCAGATATGTAGATGAGCGTTGGGGAAAGACAACTTTTACAACCGAAGGAAACCTCACTTTAAGAATGGTTGCCATAATATCTGTGGATCCTGGTGGTTCGTAAACATTACATAAAAGAAAGCCTTGATTAGCTACGTTAATCATGGATGGGTCTGAGACAAATAGCATGCTCTGTCCATCCATTGCAAGTTAGCCCTTGACTCTTTTCTCTGAAGAAAACTGTTTGATACTCACACTTCCATACATTTTGTAAATTAAATATACAGGTACATAAAATATATAAAATATAAACCAGGGCCTACATGAAATACTTGGCACTGGTGTGCCCCATGCATTTCAGAATGGTAAGCCCAGCACGGATTTTCACATCCTTTGACTTCTGTAAGAAACAATCAACTGGTTTAACACAAAATATCAACAACATCCTTTGCAGTTTACTACATATTGAAAAGACGTATCTATGACAACGGTGATGCAAGGGATGGGAAAAGTGGAAGGAAAGGATATGTTCCACGATTGTACATCACACAGGAAATAGTGGAAAATGATTCTAAGGTAGAATGAGCCATGTTAATCACACACATTAGATCACGGAGTGACCCCTAAAAGTAAGGAAAGAGATAGAGCTTACTAGGAATTAGTGAATAAAATGGTTTTCAAAAAAAAAAAAAAATTCATTTCTAAAGAAGAAGGGCAAAAGCAGGAATACAGAATGGATGGAGTAAGTAGACAACAACCCCAGTGGTGAGGATTAATTACATGAAGTGTAAAGGTCTAACAGTCCTGCCGGAAGGAAAGAGACTGGTCCATGAAGCAAGACTCACCGGGGAGTGGTCTCTAAAAAAACCGCTTTAAACATACGAAAGCCAAATGTGCATGTAGACTTGCTCGCTAACTATAGTGGGTAACTGAATTAAACAGTAATGCTCTGTAATTACAAGCCAGCCACAAAACAAACAAACAAACACAACAAAACCCCTCTGGGTTTCAACAGTGAGAGAGCATAGGAGCCAACTGGAGTGAGTTCGCCATGGCCAAAGACGGAAAAATTTCAGCCACAGAAAATACCAAAGATAATGTTGGATTATAACTGAAAGAGTAAAACAAGTATCTGTTAGTCCACACCGATATGAATGAGTACGAGAACAAGTAAATAAGTAGAAAAGGTGCAATATCTTCTTAGAGAAGAATCCAGTAATAAATGTATACAGGGTGAAGAAAATAGAAAAGCCGCCATCAGAACTGCACAGCAGCGGGTGTGGAAGCTGTCAGCCAGTGGCTGCTGCAATGAACAGGCAAAGCTTAAAAAGGAGCAGTTCATTTGCACAGCCTAAAGCCTTCTGTCCCTCAAAGGACCACCAATTAAAAGGAGACAAATAGTAACTGCACTGTGCTCGAAAATGACAGACGCCCTCTCTACGTAGTACTCAGCAGTCTCAGCACCATAAGAAAACGTAGTAACATCGTGAGGAGAAGACAGCTGGTCCTACCCGGCTGAGGGGCACTGCACAGAGCGTCAAGCCTCTGTTCTTCCAGACTTCAAGCCAGAAAGTGCAGAACTCAGACGGGGAAAGCAGGGAGGCCTGGCGGCCCAATGCAGTGCGAGAGGCTCACGGTGAGAAATCAGAGTAGTGCTGGGACTGGGCAAGTCCAAGTAAAGCCTGGAGATAGGAGCATTATTGTGTCAGCATTTTGTTTCTTAGTTTTTGTAATCGTTATCAATTGTATTATGCAGGATGTTAACATTAGGGCAAAGCTGGGTGAAGAACACAGAATTCTCTGTCCTATTTATGTAACTCTTTTGCTATTTTAAAATTATCTCAAAATAAAAAGGCCTTTAAACATAATATCACTTACAAGAGTATAAAATATAGGAAAATGTTAGATAAATTTCTCAGATGTATGCAAGACTTGGATACTAAGAGCTATAAAACATTACTGGCAATTTAAAGATGGCATAAATAAGTGACAACAAAGATGTGCTCAACCTGAAGACTTTCTCTTGCTAGGCAGATGTCTGCTCTGCTACACAAAGGTTTATATAGAAAGGCAATGAGGACAGAATAGCAAAGGCAGTAGAAAAAGCAGAAGGATTCATACTGTTCAGTTTTAAGACTTACTATAAAATTACAGTCATTAAAGCAGTGGAATGTCAGTGCAAGTGAATAAAGGTCCAGCGACAGACAGACAGACAGACAGACACCTGCCTGTGTGTAGTATAGTCTGTCGGTATTTGAAAAAAGGCGCTTGCTAGATTATTGTGGAGATCAAGGCCTTTAAAACAACAATGTTGAAATACTTGGGTACTGTATCTGTATGTAAAAATATAAAAATACATAGTTATATCTTTAAATCATGCTGAATATATATACACTTAAAACATAAACTATAAAAGTCATAGAAATAATTATCAAAATAATAAAACATTATTATAAATATACTTATGTAATATATATCAAAACTGTATCAACATATTAAATTATTATTAAATATGTTTGAAATATTTATATATTATGAATAAAAAGGCAATATATTTATATAAAATGTATATAAAAAATAAGCCTCAACCCCTATCGCTAATATCACAGAAAAATTAACATAATGAAGCACAGGCCCAAATATAGATGTACAAACTGTACAACTTCTGGAGAAAATATATTTGTGACATTGGTGTAGACAAAGGTTTCTTAACAGAACTCAAAAGCCACGAAAGTGAAAATTGATAAAAATTGCTGTCACCCACATGAACAAAGCCTGCCTTCTAAAAGCCCTATTAGGAAGATAAAAAGCCACAGACAGGGAAAATGCATTTGCCACCCGGAAATTTGGTAAAGACCTGTATTAGAGAATATGAAAAATTCTTAACAACTCTGTAACAGCAAGATGTACAAAATCAGGCATGGGGTGCAACTGTAGTCCCGGCTGCTGGGAAGCTGAGGCAGGAGGCTCACTTGAGCCTCGGAGTTCCAGATCAGCCTGGGCATCGCAGGGAAATCCTTTCTCAAAACAGGCCGGCCAAAAGATAACCATTAAGCAACAGAACAGAAGGTGTGCAAATGAAGAGGTACAGATGGCAAGGAGCCAGGTGTTCCTGCCTTGGAGCCTCCTCCCCTGTGTCTCCCACCCAGCATCTCCTGAGCCCCGCCTGGCCACAGGAGAACCCCAGAGAGCCCCTGTCTCCTTTTGTGATTTTCCACATGCTTGGCCTTCTTAATGCCCCAGATGGTTTGCTTATTTATTATGTGCAGGGTTTGACCTCTCTACCCTGGGAGAAGCATAAGAATTTTGTTTTGTTCTGACTGATGTATCCTAAATGTCAATATTTCTTTTATAAATGAACTAAGTTATAAATTTACAATTAAATCAGTACTTTCCTTTAGTTTTAGACATCTTGCAGTTTTATTGTGACATGTTGAGGTATGGATTTATTTTTGTTTATCCAGCTATGGGTTCACTATATTTCTTATGTCGATGGATTCACATTTGCTATTAAATTTTGCAAAATTTTCCGCCATTACAACTTCAGAAATCCACCCTCAGCCCTACTGTTCCTCTTGTCTACATGACGGCGAGATCCACATTAAGTCTAGCAATTCTACCTTCTGTGTCTCTTTTTTCCAACATTGTTTCAGTCTGTGTAATTCTGGGTAATCTCTTCAATTCTACCTTTCATTTTATGAATTATGTTTTCAGTTAGGTTGAATCTGCTATTTTTCCAAATAGGGAGATTTTATTACCTGGTAAGATTTTCATACTCTGTTCTGTTTGGTTCTTTTTCTGATTTATTTGGTCTTTTCTGGTAGTCCTTGCTAACTGCCCATAGTTTGGACTGTCAGTTTCCTTTCTTTACACACTACAAAGAGTTAGCCAATTTGATTTCCTACTCGACAATTCCATTATTTGGAGTTCTTGGGAGTTCTAGTTTGGTTTACAATCGCCTTTTTAGAGAGTTACATCTGTGGAAATTCTGGGAGACAAGGTTGAGGGATTCTTTCCAGTAGGTGAACTCCACTTCCTGAAATGCTTTTAGTCTTAATTTTATAGTTTGTGGGCTCCTGGACCTCCAAGGTGGTATCGAAGCAAACCCCGAACTTCTGCGTAGCTGGTTCTGTACAGAGCCCGGCGCCGCTTCACCAGGACACAGGGACAGGTGGACAGGTTTGCTGCAGGCACCGTGCAGGGCACGAGCTCTGCCAGGGCAGCAGGGACATTAGCGGCTTCTGACCGCTCCACATCTCTCAGAGTTTGCTGGGACCTAAGCAGCTCCACAGGTGCCGTTTTGCACGGCATGCCCGTGGTGGGGAGGGGACGGACGGGATGGGCACACACACACAGTCTGCAGTCTGGCACTGGCTGAGAACCACATGTCACTTCCTCTCAGACCTCTGTGTCCAGAGCTCACCCCCAGCTCCGGCCCGCTACAGGGAGGCTGGAGTTGGGAACCCGTGAGCTCCGAACGAACCCACTGCACGGGCCACTGCGCTAGCTCTGGTTCCTAAGGCGAAGTCGGACCACAGAGCCCAGCTTTGGTGAGGAGCCTCTTGTGCACCTGCGTATGTTCAAGGTCCTCTCTGGCTGAAGGCTGCTGTGGCCTGAGGTCACTTCAGGGCAGGGTCAGTTGTCATTGCAGCTGTGTCCCCTTTTGGTCCTGAGGAGCTTGTCCACTTTCTTGCACATGGGGAAGAGGTCACTATGTTTTACATCGTGCCCCAGGCAGGTAGGGACAGGGATGTTATCACTACCTAGGCTTTATAGGGGAAGAGATAATGCAAAAAGCCTGAGCCAAATCCTGGCGAGCAGGCCCTTGTCCAGCAGGGGTGGACATCCCGGAGGAGGTAACCTTTGACCTGGCTACAGTTGGCCAATGGGAGGGCGTGGTGGGGGCCCAGCCTGTGCAAAGGCCTGGGGGTGTGAAGAGGTAAAGAGGTCTGCTGCTGGTCAATATTTGCTGAGCAAATGAATGTGTAAATGGCTAGCTAAGGGAAGGAGAGGATGAATGATGTGGGGAAAGCCTGAGGCAGTTCCTTGTAATGGCTTGTGTTTGACCCGCCGTTTTTTTTTTACCTGCTCTTGCCCAATTTTCCCAGCTAAATAAACTGGGAGGAATTTGTGGGAATGCCAGGGAATGCGTCTCTCTTCCAGTCTTAGCAGCAATTGTAGTTACCTAAAATTACAAGCCTGTCTGATCTCATTAGCAAAATAAGCCTCAGAGAGAAGCCAAGGTGGAGTGGTGCTCTGCTGAGGAGGAGGAGGGCTGCGTCTGGCCCGGCTCCCTGCGGACACCTCTGGCACTTACAGGCCTGCTGGGCAGCTGCCCTCCGAGTGAGCAGCCAGAGGGGTCCGGGCTGAGCCTGGACCTTGCTCAAACCCCTTTGCTTTGCTAACACCCTACCTTGTGTGGGTACAATGAGGGACCTGAGCCAGGGGTCTGGGGCACAGGAAAGCAGCCTGCAGGATGAGGGCACAGCTGCCCTGGGCAGGAGGTAGCAGTGCCCCCAGGCACGCAGGACAATGTGCAGGGCCCCACGCCCTCTCCAGGTTCTTGGAATTCTAGGTGATGGGGCAGCTGAACAGATTTAAGGGTTCAGATGAAATCAAGACGTTTTACTTGCAGAATAAAGCCCAGGTTCTCTTAAGAATTCTCGGAAGACAGAAACACTGCTGCTTACTCCAATGAGGCAGTTGCGCAAGAGTAGCTTTTCTTTATTGATCCCCTCCGTCAGGGCCCAGCCCGGCTGGAATGAATGCCCTGACTCCCATTAGCTTGAGCAATCCTCATAAAAGCTCAGCAAAGCAGGTATTATTATCCCTGTTTGTCAGACAAGGGATCGAAGACGCCAAGTAACTTGCCCCGGGTCACTCGCCGGTGAGTGGCCGCAGACCCTGCTCCTGAGGCAGGCGGGCCTGGCCCGCGAATGTCTGTCTCAACACGATACTCTGAGAGGCTCAAGACATCTATCCAACTTGCCTAAAGCGGAAAAATAAACCGGAGTACTTAAAGGTTTAACGAGAATGTTTTTAAGGTGGATATTGTGTTGTGGGAAGATGGAGAAAGCCACAGTGCAGCATCCAGAGGTCCAGCAGAGCCTCAGTGCCAGGTCAGGTCCTGCGAGGGACAGTGAGGGGTTTCCCGGTGGGCACAGGAGGAGCAGCCCCACTGGGCTGTGATGGCTCCGGGACATCCAGCTTCGAACAGTATTGTGTGCCAGGCCCCACCCAGGTGCCAGTTCATGCCCTGCACCCACCTGGAGTCAGTGCTGTCCCTGCCCAGGCTGCTTTCTCCTGTGGGCTGTGTCCGCAGGGCACGGGACAGGGCAGGAAGAGCATGTGCTGCCGGTGGGGAGGGACTCTCCACCTGGTCATATAGCTTGCCACACAGAGGGTACAGGCGGGCGGGGGTCCAGGTTGGGTTTGTAAGGACGGGTGTCCAGGCAGGGGGAGGGCAGCTGTTCTTGGCTCATTTGGTCAGATTCTGTGTATTTTGATGTGCATTTTATTTTGAAATAATTTGAGATTTATAGATAAGTTGCAAAGATGGCACAGAGAGTGTCTGTCCACCCCTCTCCTGGGGTTTCCTTTGTGAACTGTCCTACTTTATCACAGGACTTTTCCCAGTGCTAGGAAGCTGACACTGGCCACAATGCTGAACACGACTGCAGACTCTGTTGGGTTTTCCAGTTTCCCATGCACGTCCTCTGTGTCCCAGGACCCACGCCAGGGCACCACACTGCACTCCGTTGTCGCGTCCCCCAGACTTTGCTCTGTGTCACACGGGCTCAGATGGTGCTTTTGCTCAAGGCTCAGACCAGAGTGGTGGTAAAGCCAGCTTTGGTGCAGAGCTCATCCGGTGCTTTGGGATGAGGTGGGCATGGACAGCTTTGGAATTGCTTTGTAAAGATGTGTGTGTGTGTGTGTGTGTGCGCGTGCGTGTGCATGCATGCATATGTGCATGCGTGTGTGTGTGTGTGTGTGCGGGAAGCTCTGATTGAAAAACCAGCTTGAATAATAACATTCAACCCTGTATTTTGATGGGATAATTGTTTTATTTTTATAAAGATTCTTAATTATCTCCAGCAAATGCATTTAGCTCAGTTGGTAATTGAATTAAAGAAAATGTCTTTTCAAGCACTGAGTCCTTGCTATAATAAAAAAGAAAAAAGAATAACTTTAAAGTACTTCCCTACACAACCTAGCCAAACTCGTTATTACCCAAAGCTGAGCAGTTGTGTGCAGCCCCGGGAGGCTTCTGCAGATGCAGAGTTCAAGTCACCAGAGCAATGTAGGGAATTCCGTTTTCTGGTCCCTTTGCTGTCAGGTGCCTGATACGCTCTTGTTCCTGTGCCTGTTGCTGGTTTGTGATGCTTTCTGGTCTGTCTCTTACCACCCGGTGCCTTAGGAGGTAGAGGGTATCTGGCCTGTGGCCCTGCTGTCCAGCACATGGAGGGCCACACCCGACTGCCCCAGACCCACAGAGTCCATCCCCCAGAGCCCGATCCCTGCTCACCCAGGACCCTCTCAGGCTTACAGTAGGGTGGGTCTGGCAATGGGACAACAATGGTTAAACTTCCAGAATGCTGGTGGGAGGGTCCAGGTTGGAGGCCGAAGCCTCCCAGAGGCCCTGGCTTGTCAGGCTACTCGGGGTGAGACGCGGTGAAGAGAGGCACCTAGACAGATATGCCCTGAACTCTGAAGAAAAATCAATATTGCCTGGGAGTTTATGGCATCATAAACACCTTGGGCTCCTGCGTGGCCTACAGTGAATTCTGCTGATTAGAGCTGCTGCTGCCACTGCTCACAGGGCTCTCCAGGGTCACACGGGGACAACAGCACCCTCGCTTTGGTCTGGCTTCTTGTGGTAGGGATGCTCGAAGGACCGGGAGGGGCAGTGGAGGTGTGTAAATGCAAGGATTGGTCATTGAGTATGGGTGGCCTAGTGCTGGACAGGCTTGGGAGACGTGTGGGGACCCCGGCACACGGGTCGAGAGCTAGTCTGTCCTGGAGGTCACTGCTGAGCAAGCTGATTGGGCGCTGGGAGGAGCACCGTGTCAGCAGGAAGCAGGGTGTAATGTGGCCATGTGGCGCTGAGAAGGGCCACCTCGGGTCAGCGGATGTCAGGGCGCCGGGCTCAGCTGCCCCGCATGGCCCTGGAGGCTCCAGGCCCACCCCTAGGGCCTCCCTGCCTTGTTCCCACTCCCACACCCGCTCACATGTCCCTTGAGTAGTGGATGTGAAGGGCTCAGGGTGCTGTCATCAACTGCTTCATCCTCTCTCAACTCCTCGAGGCTCAGCAGAAATGCCGAGGATCCCGCTGGAGACCATGCTGGCCATGCAGTGGGGGACCCCGGTCGTGGTGGCCCTGAGCAGCCTGATGACGCAGCCCTAGCACCTAGTGTGGCGGAGACACAGAGAACTCATCTTGCTTGGCCCCTTATTAAAGAGAGTCGCTTGATGTCTGTTCTTTGCTGTCTCTTGTAACCAAAGCCCGGGGCACAGAAGGTAACCTGAAGGGCCTGGTGCCTGTGTGGACATGGCCCGGGGGTCCTTTGTGGCTGTGGGTTTTGCAGTCGTGGCCCCAGTGGCCTTGGGGAGGACCCATCGTGGGGAGTGTGGAGGGTGGTGGGGAAACTGGAATGATTGTTTCAAGGGGAGCGCCCCAACCGGCGCCTCCTCACCTGGTTTATGGGGATCCACATCCTCTCAGGATCTTGGATTACAAAAGAGCCACCAGTAACCAGGCTGCACCCCATTAACATCGAGACTTTTATGTATTTACAATTCAGCTTAAATTTTTACCCGGCGAAGTTTTCAAAATGTAACATGTTAGTCACCGCATGAATTGCGAAACCAAGGAAGTATCTCCAAAGTGCTGGCCTTGATGGTGTAGTCTGGCAGGACTTGAGGGGAGTGAAAATAGCGCTTCTCAGCGTCACTGTGTCCGAGGGTGGGGAGGTGGTGCCCTCCCCAAGCCCACCGGTGGCTGATGTGCCAGCGAGCTGGGACTGCCCTGGGCTGACCCTGCTCCCCAGAGGGAACAGGGTGAGCTTGCTAGGGCTGTGGGGAAGAAGGACTGGGAAGTCAGAGCTGATGTCAGGGTTCTGGGTCTCTCACTCACTAACTGGCATAGTCCCTGTGCCTAGAGGCCTAGGGGTCCCCTGAGTGACACACTATAGTGACAAGATGCCCACAGCTCGCCCACAGGGCTGCTGTGCCTGGGACCTTGCCTGGCCACCAGCCTGTTGCCTTTGCAGCTGTAAGGCTCATTTTCTCTGTGTACAGCAGGCCTGCATCCCCTGCTGAGCCACGAGCCCGCAGGTGGCTGGACAAACATGTCGTCTCTGGATGTGACAGGAAAGCCAGTGCTGGCTGCTCTGCCTGGCTCCCCAGTTTGTTTTTCTCACTCTCCACAGTCCTCAAGGATCCCCAGGCCTATCTGTGTTGAGGCAGAAATGTGGGAGCAGGCAGGGTGCTGGGGACCCAGATCACATGGCCCCAAGCCACTGCCCTTATTGGGGTACCAAGACTCTGCTGCCCCCACCTGCTGGAGGACCTGAGAACCACACCGACTGCCACCTGCCCTGCCTGGTGCCTCCGTCCATCGGGGACCAGCATAGTATCTCCCCCACTGGGCTGGGGGAAGGGCTGGGACCCCACTCATTTGGCAGATGAAGAAACTGGGCCCGGCCATGGCTTCCCTTCCCAGGATGAGTGGGCAGCACAAGACGTAGCTGGAGGTGAAAGTGACGGCTGCCTCAGCTTAGAGGAGCCCTTCTCTGGGTGCCTGGGTTTCACTGCTTCCCATTTCCTGTTTCAGGGGGCATCAGGGTACCTGGAGTGTCCCCGAACTCTCCCACCTTGCAGCAGTATCCCTGGCCGGCTGGGTCTGTCTCCTGGCTTGAATCACACACCATCCTCTGCTTTCTGAGATGCCCCCCGCTTGCGTGCCCACCTACTTCTCCACAGAACCAGGGGACATTTCCCTGCAGCCCAGCTGCCCCCAGCCTGGCCCGCACGCCACATGGTGATTCTCAGTCTTGCCCCTTGAATGAGTAGTTTGTTATCAGTCCCTGAGCCGGGTTTCCACGTGTTCGGGCACAGGAGGACAGCCCCACCCCGCCCAGGTCTTTGGCTGGTCAGCATTTCAAATGATATTGTTTCATATTAAATAATCTTAAATTCCATGGACCCTGGTTTCACAATCAAATAATTCGATCTTGTTTACAAATGGAAGTTTTACTTTTTGACGGTTTCTAGCTTTGCTGGGCCGGATGATCAGTGAAAGTGTGTCCTCCCGTGCCCTCCGGCCCATCTCTGTTGCCTTCCCCGGGACACCATGGAGTCTGGGAACTGTCCGGGGGAACCAGCCAGCAGGGCTGGCGCCCCAGGGCTGCGCTGCCTCCCCTAGCCCCGCCTCTCCAGCCATCCAGCTCCAGCCCCAAGAAAAACCCCATGAATGACACAACTGGAGGCCGTTGATGCCCCTTATCCTGATGCCTTTTGTTACAGATCAGGAAACCGAGGCACATGACTTGGAGGCAGCTGCTGGGCCCTCAGGGCCGTCCACACACTTTCCAGCTCCAAGTCCTGTGTATGCCATCGCTGGCAGGAGGAAGGGGTAGCCATGTATAGTGGTGGGGTCACATGGAAAGCACTGTGGGGTCGTGGGCTGAGCCCAGGCAGCCAAGCTTGGTGGGTGCTACTGGGGTCCCACTGTGGCAGGTGACCAGGTATCTTAGCCAATGGGAACACTGAGCAGTGTGTTGGTCGTCTGTTCACTTGTCACCTCGGAGCCTGTATTAGTTGGGGTTCCGCAGAGATACATAGTTGGCCGTGTGTGTATGGAGAGAAACAGACAGTGAGGAGCCAGCGCCTGTGACTGCGGAGGGGACACAGCCCGGGTGCTTGGTCAGCACCCTGGGGACCCCAGAGAGCCGACAGTCCTCCAAGGACAAACACAAGACCTTGCTTTCTCTGCTCCTGCCACAGCTGCTTGGGAGAGGGTGGTGGAGTGAGCCAGGAAGGATCGTCACCACAGCTGCTCTGAACACCTGGCTCCACAGCCCCATCTGCTAGGCTGTGAGAAGCAGGTGTCAGGCTGCAAAGTTCATGGCCATCGGACAGACTGAGCTTGACTGGCTGCAATAGGCCAAGTCTGAGGGAGGAAGCACTGGAGTCCCAGCTCCCAGCCACGAGCAGAGCCCCTGCTTCGAGGGGCGGGCAAAGGGCTATACGTGGTCTCCACATTCCAAAACCAGACTTATCAGAAACACCCAGAAAGACGACTGGCCGAACACCTGGCTCCTGGGCCCTGTCGAGCTGGGGTGTGGATGGGAGCATCCGAGCGTGGGGCCTCCCATCTGGAGCCGTCCCTCAGGATGGCAGATGGATGTCACTGCTGTGTGGCCACTTGGCTGGCTGACCTGGGCTGGCCCCGGCAGCATCCCCACTGAGCTTGGCTCAGAATGGCGCCCGGCTGTTTCCACAAGTTGGCCAGTTTTCTAAGGTCAGCGCTGAACCTGCTGGGGGTCGCTTAGACAGCCGGGCTCTCCCACTGCCCCAGCGCTGTGCTAAGCCAGGCCTCAGATGCTGGTGCTCATGCAGGAGGGCATTGACAATGTCCTGGCAGCTTCTCCAGGCCCAGAGCAGGCACTTCGCTGTAGAATGTTCTGGAAGACAGATGCAGGGCCTTCCCAAGACAGCAGCCACATCCCTGAGCCCTGGCATCTGCCTGTGTCTGCCCCTCTGTCTCTGCCCACCATGGTTTCCAAGGCCCCCAGCTCCTGGGAGTGGCACAGCCCTGTTCCACTGCCCTGAATGTGGTACCTGGGGAAACATGGGAGGCCCAGTGGGTACCCTGCTGCCCACCATGGATGAGACACTGAGGACCAAGGGAGGTGGCATAGGAGGTCTGTGGTGCTGCCAGTCATGTAGCACATGGTGATGGCATTGACTGCTGAAGGGCCAGAGCCAGGAGGAGGTTTTAGCTTTCGTGTTTTACCTTACTATGCCTCCTATACTTTTTTCCCAGGCACACATACGACTTTATTTTAGAAAATGTCAACCAGAGTTGTCTGGACAGGAATATAGGCCCTTTCTCCCTATATTATTTTTATATTAAAGAAAAAGCATAGTCATGGTGCTGAAACACACCTAAAAAGAGTGCTGCTGCTGAGACGCATCCCTAGTCTTGGTGGGTGCCTAGCCGCCTCCTTCTGGAGCCCAGTTCTACTTCCTGTGCAGAGAACAGCATGTTGGAGCTGGAAGAGACCTGAGCGACGTCTGGTCCAGTTCCTCATTTCGGAGGTGGCTGGAGCCAGGCTGAGGGTTGGGCTGTGCCTTGCTCCAGTTGTCAGGCGAGGTCCAGCTGGCACCAGGACTCAGGGCTTGGCCCACTTAGCCATCCCCAACTGTAAGCCGGAAGAGATGAGGGCTGCCCATTTTTTCTGCACCATGGTGCAAGATTCCCAAGACCAAACTTGCTCAGTGAACTGCATTTAGTCTAGGGCGGGATTCAAAGCCCGCCTGGGAGCAGACTCAACCCCTGGGAAGGCCTGACACCCAAATGGTCTCCTCACTCACCTCCTTTGCCTGCATCCAGTCCTCCTGAGTGCAGACTCACCTCACCACGGTGAATGATGTTGCCATTGGTGACCGCTAGGGTAGGAAGGCCACTTTAGGCTGCAGTGAGGGCCAAGTTCCCACGATAGGAGGTGGAAACTGCCCCAAAGAACTCTGGGACTTGTCAAAGCTGCTCCTCCTCTTGAGCCTGTTTCTCTACCTGTGAAACACAGGAAGAGGCTGATGGCCTTAGCTGGTCTAGGTTGAAGCCCCTGGGGAGATGGTGGTGCTGTCTGTGAATTCCTGGTCTTATTTCAAGGCAGAGAAAGCAGGGACCCCAGAAACCTCCACTCTCTGACGAGTTTCCTGGTGGGCTCCACCCCAGGCTGCCTATCAGCTGTTGACCTAACCTTAGACCTTCAGGATGCTGAAATTCAGGGTCCAGAGAGATGAAGCCCCCACAGCCAGACTGGGGCCGGGGGCACAGCTTGATTGGCAGCCTCACACCCTGGCCTGAGTGAGGGCACTTCCGTCTCCGAGCAAGCCCCTCATATCCCATGGGCAGCCCTGCCCCATCAGGAGCCCCCTTCATTCTTGCTGTCCTTCCACTTACAAAGCAGACTCTTTTGGTTCTCCCCAAGTTCTCCAAATGCTACTCTGAGTCCCCCAAACCGGCCTTCTAGCTGCTGCTGTATGAAGGGAACCTTGGATGCAGGGCCTCTGTGCCTGGGTCCAAGCAGTAATGGCCCTCGAGCTTCTCACACCCCACTGTGGGTAAGACTCGGGGCAGACTCAGTGTGTGGACCTCTCCACCAGTACTCAGGTGTGACTCCAGGTCTGGGCTGCAGAGGACAGGCGTGGCCCCTTCCTATGCCACTTTTCTGGCCACAGTGACAGAAGCTCCTCAGGTAGGCTCGAGACAAGGTCACTGGTTCTCAGCAGCACCTTCCCTGGCCTCCGCTGCTCAGATGACACTGACCGCTGTCCAGCGCAGTACTCTGTGGTCTCCTGTGAGTCTCCTTGTCACCACTGAGGCTGTTGTGGAGGCTGAGGCTCTCCAGAGACCCGAACTCAGAGAATGCACAGACTAATGCAGGTCTGTGGCTGCAGTTTTGGGTCTGCCTCTGGCCAGCTGGGGACCTGGAGAACCCCACCCCCCCAGAGTCGGCTGTGTGCAGGCTCACATAGAGTCCTTGCGCACCCCATGCTTGGGCCTCTCCTCCAGCTCATAGCCTGGAATCCCAGGCTCACTGTGGCAGTGCTAGGAAGTGAGGCTGTCGGGAGGGAGCAGCTCAGTACCAGCAAGCAGAGGTGGGGCGCTCTCTCTCTGAGGTCCAGCTTGGCCCTGCATCTGCTCCACAGCCAAGTACATGCCCCGAATGAGGGCCACCCCGATGGGGGCCACTGGCTCGGGAACTGGTCACTCGTCCAGCAGGAGGCTGCCCACTCAGCTCTACCAAACTCTTGGGACAGAATACCTAAGGGAGGGGCCGGGACACCTACCCATGGTGCCATTGCAAGGGAAGAGAGCTGGAGTCTGATACGCATTACAGATGCTGGGGGCAGCAAGGTGGACCACAGCTGCCCTGTGCCCATCTCTCTCCCTCCTGTGCCTTCCTGGCTCCTCCCTCAGGCACCTGGCACACTGATGCGCCCCATCAGCTTACACACTGGAGAACATGTGTCCACCGGCCTGACTCACTGCGGGGTCCCCAGCTGACCCTATGGGACACACCTCACTCAGGAGGATGGGTAGTGGGTCACAGGGCTGCCAGGAGCTGTGGGAATAGCCATTCTCTTGGCAGAATAAGCACGTGGTTTTATGGTACCCAACACAGACGTGGATGGATCCCAGGAAATCACCAGTGTCTGGACCACAGAGGCCAGGGCACTTCAAATTGACCACACCGCCTGCAGGGATGCGGAGGGGAGGCCTGGGGCCCATGGGTGCTGGGACACGGGCACACCTGTATCCTCTGGGAGCACAATAGGAGTGTGCCTGAGTGTACACGAGGGCCTGGGGATCTTCGCACTTGGGAGAGGAAAGCCAGAGACAGTGTGGAGAGCACCCCTGAGCCACTAGGCTCCTGTCACCCACCCAAGGCCTAAGGGGACAGAAGTGTTCAGGGCCATGAGAGGCAACACCAGAAAGGGTAGTGGTGGCTGTTCTGTTGTTCCCTGTAAGGTGGGCAGCAGCAGGGTCCTAGCAGAGCACCTTTAAGTGTGGGAAGAGCTGCCAGGGGAACAGGCCAGTGAGGACTTCGGGAGTGGACACAGGAGGCAGCCTGCAGAAGCCACACAGATGGGGCTCTAGGAAGCAGGCCCAGCTTCGTGTGTCCAGGACCCCAGGCAGCGAGGCATGGCATCCACAGTGCCCTCCAAAACAGCAGCAGTCTGCTGTGGTTCTGAGGTTCAGGGCAGGTGGGACAGGTACCCCGAGAGGACCCTTGTAGCACCATTGGGCGCTGGGGGTGGGCACTGATATTTAATGAGAAATGTTTTGTTACCTTCTAAACATAGTTCTACCATACAGTAGCTAGCACTTAGAATAACTAACCACAATAGGAGGACTTGAGGGACCCATTGTTCCTGTACACGCTATGCTGCAGCCACACCGTCCTGCTCCTTCCCGGCGCCTGCAGAGCCTGGATCATGCTTTGTATGTGCAGCTGCCAGCCGTTCACCAGGAGCTCACCGGCACTACCTCTTCAGGGTACCTTCCTTGGCCTCTGGGACAAGCCTGTCACCTGCTGAGTATCTTGCCTGGGAAAGGAGCCTTCACGGGTGACTTCTTCCACACTATAGCCTCCAAAAATTTCCATTCTTGATCCCAAAGCCAGCCAGCATCTATCTCCTCGTTGTTATGGCTAGGTATGAGGAGGCAGCATTGTTAAAGAGCAGGAAAGGAGAGGAGCGGCTCTGGGATCAGAGCTGTGGGTTGGCGTGTGCTTGTGTGCATGCGTGTGTCCACGGGATGCTGGGGACCATGTGTGACTCAAGCCAAATCAGCAGCCAGCTGGCAGAAGTGGTGAGGACAAGGGTGGCAGTATAGGCACCGTGATCTGCCTTGTGGGCCGGAAACTGAACAAAGGAAGTGAACTCAGTTCTCCCAGGGCAGGGCAAGGGCAGGAGGTGCCCACCATGAGGATACAGGGAAGGGTCCTCTGCCTGGCCAGGAGCCCAAGAACAAGGGCCTTCCAAGGCCAGGAAAGAGCTGGGTGTCAAGGCACAAGCCTGTACCCCAGCACTCTGGGAGGCCGAGACAGGGGTATAAAAGTTTGAGCCCGGCTGGTACAAGTTACAGAATTGGTGGGCCTCCTCTCAAACTTTAAAAAGGGGTGACGATGTAGCTCAGTGTGAAGACCTTGAGTTCAATTGCCAATTTTTTAAAAAAGAGGGCTAGGAGATGGGGCTGAGGCCCTTGCCCCTCTGCCACTAGCTCTGTGCCCCACAGTCAGGTGCCTACGCTCCAGCTGACAGTGTCCTACCCCTGTGCCCTGTCAGGGAAGCACACAGCCGCTGTGAATACTGGCATGCTAGGGGGACCCCGGGGCCTTCAGTTCCACCAGCAAGGCAGGTCTTCTTTATTGGGGCTCCAGTGATAAAGTCCCAAAATCTGCAGTGGGGAGGGGGGAAGGACCCTGGGTGTAGCCAGAAGACAGGGGAGGACCTTTTTCTTTTTTGGTGGTCTGGGGATGCACCAGAGGGCTGCTTTACCACTGAGCGACATCCCAGCCCTTTTTGTTTATTTGAAGATAAGATCTCATTAAATTAGTTGCCCGTGCTGGAATTGAACTTGGGATCCTCCTGCCTCTGCCTACTGAGGAAAGATGATTTTAGCAGCCTGGCCAACCAGAGTCCAGCTGCATCTGGTGCAGGTTTCTCTGTGACCCCAGGAGCTGGGAATCATACCCTTATTGTAAAAGGTAGAAGTCACAAGTCAAGCTCCTGGAAGGGAGGTAACCTCCCCGGCGTCATAGTGATAAGACATGGAGGCCAGAATTCCAGGGCAGGAGTTGGGGGCACAGAGGCACTGTGAGGCCCTGGGCTGAGTCTGAGTCTGGCTTCCTCCCTCACACCCAGCTCTGCCAGCTCTGCATGGATCTCAAACGCCATGCAGCCTGCCACCCTGGGTCCTGGTTGTCTGCCACATATCATGTGTGGTGGGATGTGTCCTTTTGTAACTGCATGTGATGTTTGCTAACTGTATACTGTGTTACAGGGTGGGGGGCTCAAGACACACAGGTACTCTTTCTCTGGCCATGGCCAGCAGTCCTGAGAGCCACTACCGCTTGCCTTTGTGTGGGATCCAGCCCTTTGTTCTCCGGATAAGGAGCCAGGACTGGGGCAGGCTTGGGCCAGGCCATGCCAAGCAGCTCTGCCGCATGTTCTTTCCGCACAGTGACAGGCTGGCTTGGTGAGATGGTGGCGAGACTGTGTCAGCGTTTGGCCGTGGTGCATGGAAAGGGTTGCTAAATATTCCAGAGGCCTCAAGACCAGACCAGAGAGCCTGCTTTCCTCCTCTCCTGATTCACACTGTGCCCTTCACCTGTGTGTGGTGGTGGGGTCCCCCAGGCACCAAGGAAAGGCCCTTGCGCACGTTCTGCAAGGCTGGCTGCCCCAAGAAGCCCCAAACCTCACGTGCCCATGAAGGATGGCAGGCGGAGGGCCAGGGCTGGTAATCTTGGAGGTGAGGTTTGTCAAGGCTTGGGGGCTCTGATAGGGGAGGCTGCTGCACCCCTCCTAGTTGCAGTTGGAGCAGTCCTCAGGCCACCCAGCTTCTTCTGTATCGGTTAATGCTAGTGTTTCATGCTGATGGGCAGGCAGACAAAGGCAGTGTGCTGAGGGATTTGTGTTTTGTGGGGTGACTGGCCAGAGTGTGGGCTAGCCCCAGGTTTCTGTTGGTTTGCTGCTCTCCTGGTGGCGCTGCTGCCGTCTCAGAGGCCCAAATTCTGGGAGAGCCCAGCCTGACCCCAGGACATCCTCCTGCCCCAGGTACTGGCACGCAGACACTTCTTCGCTCAGTACATGCAGCATCCTCCCTGGACCAGCCCTCAGCCAGCCAGCAGCCCTCCGCCCTTAGGCTGTAACCAGGAATCTCAGCAGGCAGTATCTGGTAGGGCCTGGCTCCTCCTGGCCTGGCAGACTTGCCTTTTTGCCATTCCGCCGGCCCAAGTGCGCCCAGATCTGTGCTCAAACAGCAAGCATCACATGCACAACAGGCCAAGTGCCCACCACGGTTAGGCCTGAGGCTGGATATCCTCTTGCAGGGCCTCTGCGGGATGTGAGTCGCCATAGGCTCTCTCCAGACCCGGTCACTCGCTGTGTGGACCAAACTGGGGGAAAACTTGTTTCCCAAGGTTTGGTCTCCACCTGGTCATGTTCTGTTTCTATTTTAATTAAAAGGTGACCCAGGTCTTCCAACAAGGCTGCTGAACAAGAGTCACGAACCCTGAAGGGGAGGAGGCCCTACGACAACTCAAGGCCAAGGGAGGGGCTGGGCACAGCCAGTCCCAGGGGGGGCTTGCCTGTAACAGATGGAGTTTATAATAATAGTGAGGGTTGGGGCTGCCACCTGGCCCTGGGCTGGGGCTACTGCAGGTCCAGGCAAAGGGCGCCGGGAGCCACCTGGTGCCTTCCCAGGCGAGAGGGACTCACGGCAGCTCAGTTCTCTACAAGAGTCCACAAAAGCAGGTCTTTCCCCTTGCTGAGCAGAGTGAAGCTTATTCCTAAAAAGCAGCAGTTGACATATTTTTGATTTTTTTGAGAGCAGGGAAATTATTTGCTGAGAGCACACAAATTATTTGTTTTACTCTACACGGCTCACATATTGGCACAAGTTCACGGGAAACACCACTTCAAAAAAGTGCAAGATTAATACAAGAACTGATTTTCATTTTCCACAACTAAGAGGGTTACTGGTATCAGCCCAGCTCCAGTTTGAGCAGTCCTCAGGCCATCCAGCTTCTCTGTCGGTTTAATGCTAGTGTTTTATACAAAATAAAAACAGGCATTCCTTTGGTTTAAAAATAAAAGGTCACTCTTTTTTCTACCTAATAGAAAAGGAGTCTAATTTTACCCGTATTCAGAAAATAGGTGAAAAAGCTGCAATTGTCCACTTTTCCCTGCAATTCTCTGAACAGCAAAAGGAAAGAAAATCAACTTAAATACAACATTTTCTGCCCACACTAAAGCCGCTAGGCCCCTTCCACCCATCTGGATGGAAATGATTTCATATGTTAATTAAATATGAAATTATTTTATTTTCACCTTGTTTTTCTTCAGACTGTTTAGAAGAAAAATAAAAAGAATAGGAGAGGAAAGCTGTGGCTCCTCACCCTCCATTTTCTCTTCAGGCTTTTCTTGGTTTTTGGCTTTAACTGTTCAAGATTTTTCTTTTTTGGTTAAAAAATGTACAAAATATGTATTTCAAATCTCAGAAATTATAGATTTTGAGCACGATATAAAATCTTAGCTCTACAATCCACTTTTACTAAAATATTATTAAAAAACGCTGCTTTCACTCTACTTAAATTAAAATGTCACTTTCTTTCCATATCTTCAGATCTGTTCAAACTGACATTTGTTACATGTGAAAATGCTCTGCAGAGAATTTCAGAGAATATTTGAAAAATGTAAACAACCTATATGTAAAGTTTCCGAGGAAGTAGTTCGCTTGGCTCACATAACGTTTTAAGACCGCGGGGTGCTTTGGCGCCCGGTAGCCTGCCGGCCTTGCGGCTTCCCGCGGAGGCTGCAGCCCGGCGGGAGGTGCGGTCTTCGCGGTGGCCGCGCTACCTGCTCCGACCGACAGGGACCCGCTACGCCGTCAGCCCGCGCGGCCCGGTCGTCCGGGGCCATCCTGCGTCCACTTCCTCTATGGCGTTTACGCGACTCTCCCGTCAACCGTCCCAAGTGCACAAAGGGCTCGGGGACCCAGCGGGACCCCACTAACGCCCCGAGCAACTACAGCCTCGTCCTCGCGCGGCAGGCGGCCCCCCGGGCTGCGCACGAGGACGGCACTTGGACCCGGGACTCTGCCACCCAGCACCAGCCTGGCCTTGGCGGTGCGGGGAGTCTGCCTGGGCGAGCGGGACGGCGCGGGGAGGGGGCTGCAGGCCTGGGCGCTGGGCAGGAGCCCGCCGGGGCATTGCAAGGCGGCGAGGCGGGCGAGGGCGCCAACCCTGCTCTGGGGCCCACGCCTCGGGCGGTCAGGACGAGGAGCCCCTCCCGGGACCACCCACGCCGCCGCCGACGTGGGAACAAGCGACCCAGGATTCAGGACGCCTCAGGGTCGCAGTTTTGCCCCTCAGCCTTAGACCATCAGAGCATCTTTCTTCTAGCGTTCCTGGGTGGGAACACCTGACCCGACCTGCTCTGAGCTCTGCAGACCCGGAAACTGGCGCCCATGCTTGTCCGCTCTGTGCCAGCCACCCCCCCCACACCCCAGTTTCGTGCAACCAGGGCGCCCGTCCGAAGGCCAGAAAATGTAGACTGTGCAAAAAGATCCCCAAAGCCGTCCGGGCCGAAAGCCCACCGGCTAGTCCCAGGGACAATCGGCGGGCGCCTGGCCGCGCCGTCCTCGGGTTGGCACCAGCGCGACCCTCTGACCAAGGCCTGGCATGACCCAGGGAGCGGGCAGGGGTCCTGGCCTTTTCCCACTGGCTGCTCGAGACTCGTTTAACTGGCCTTTAATCACATTAGCAGCCGGCCCCAATTAGGGCCAGGAAGGGGGAGGCGAGAGGAACCCGCCGGCCGAGTCACTCAAGGATAAAGATCCTTTCATGCCCTTGCCCTGGCACGGGCACCCCCCACCCCCACCTTTGATGGCCGCTGCCTCCCGGGCTCTGCCCTCCGCACCCACAAGGTGGCACGGCCGTCGGGTGCAGGGTGGGCGCGTGGGGTCGCAGATCTGGGGCTTGAGGAGGTGGCTGGACCCTCACGAGTGCCTGGGGAACTCCGGCCCCGCGAGGATTGCGTCCGGCACGGCTCGGAGGGAGGTCCCCGCGCTCCTGGACAAGGGCTCCGCTGGAGGGAGGCCCGCGCAGGCCAGATCTGGCTGGGCGCTGCGGTGCCGGCCTCGCGCTCAGGCCCCAGACGGCCGCGGGCACCAGGGCCGGGCCTGTGCGCGCCGACCAGGCCACTGGGGCCGAGCCTCGCCGGTGCTGGCCGTGCGCCCTGTCGCGGGCGGCCGCGCAGCTTACCTGTTCCGCCCGGTTGGTCCCACGCTCCGCGACGGGCAGGGGTCGTGCGAGGACAGCGGAGCCCAGGCCGCCTGCATGCTGATTTCGTGGGCTGCGCGACTCGAGGTGGCCGGCTGGGACCCCCGCCCCACGGCGACAGCTGCAGCCCGGGCTGCGTGACCCCGGCGCCGACCTCTCTGCGCTGGGCTGTTTGTCCGCACACAAAAGAGAACTCTCATATTTTTCTTTTCCTGGCGCAGATTTAGCACCCGCCCTGTCTCCCCTCCCCCGAGTTACCCCTGTCTCACACACGCTTCGCTGAGAACCTCTTTTTCTCCCCGCACCCACTTTGTCTTGCTTTTCTGTACTATTTAATTCCATAGTTGTATTCGAGGATGTCAGCATAGCTTAGAAAGTTTCATAGAAAGTCAGAAAGCAATTAGAGAGGCTCTTTTATTGGAGTCTCATTGGTGCCATGGAATCTTTTAAAGGCGAGAGTGAGGACCTAACACAATCCCATTAAGCCGCCCAAACTCCCACAGTCTTCAATAGGGGTCCTCAATACTTCGACACTTTCGCCAGCTCATTGGGACCGCGGGGTTTCAATCCCGAGTTCCGCAGGGAGCTCACAACAGTGGCCTTGGGCCTTCTTCCTTCTCACCAAAATTTCCATTGGTAAAAGGCCGCCGAGGCCCGAGTGAACGTTAATTAATGTCTGCACAGCGTTCTGCGCGGCTCCCAAGGGCTGAGGAGAACTTCAGGCACTTCCTACAGGAACACTGCAGTCGGATTGTGTATTTAAATTTTTTTAAAAAACAATTCCCAGCCAGTTTCTAGAAATGTGAACTTATTATTTTTTTAATAGACATTCGCTTCGCTCAGCTTTAAAAATCGATCGACTAGCATTTTTGGGAAACGGGTCAAAGAAATTATGCCTTGCTGGGAAAGGACCACGTATGACCAAAGTTTCAGCTTAATTGAATTTTAGTGCCAAATTATAATTCAGTGAATAACTAGATTTGGGCAAGGGGGGTGGAGGCCACAGGGAAGGGCAGCTGATTCTAATGGAAATCCAGCCACCCTGCCCGGGTGTGTGGCCACACTATTATAAGGGCTGCAGCCGCCACCAGCAGCCTAATTCCAAAGAGGTGAGGTTATGTGGGAGGCTGGGGGGTCGCCCTGACTGACGGGTGCATCTTGGTTAATATTCTGGCATATTACTTAATAGAGAAGGCAACTTTTCCATGAAGCTTTGCTTTCCCCTTGGTGTTTTACTTCTGTTCCTGCCAATAAAAATTAATCTCTTCCTTAAGAAATCTGTACGTACAGAAAGCAAGTGTTTTAAGGAAATAAAGTATGTAAAAAAAAGAATAGGTATTTAGTTGTCAAAGCAAAGCACCAGGTTTAGAACAATTAGGATTTTGCTCCTAGTGGGTGATCACAGATGTTCATTTTATGAAATAGAAGTTTGCATTTGACAGTTTCTGGGTTAATTTTTGGAAAGGAGAGTAGGAGATAGGCTCCCATTTAAGAAATTATAATGTAGATGCTAATGGAATAAGTATCAGTTATGGGGGAAATGGATTGTTTTCCAAATCCATCAAGGGCTAATTACAATAAATCTGCAACAATTGAATATTTAGTTGTAGAGGGCTTTGTGTCAGTCATCACTGACACTGAGTTCTTCTCCAGTGTGTCCTTCTCTGTCCGTGCTGGCGCTGGCTGCGGGTCTCCTGCACGTACGCTACCCCTTTGTGTCCTTTTTGCACTGAGTTTGAGTCCATCAGGGCCTCTGCATGGCAAAGGACATAGACATCAGATTCCAGTGGCCCTGTAACGCAAGCCCAGCCCCTCCTTCAAAATCGATGCCCCAGCCACGGTGGCGCCCTCTCGACCTTTGCCAAGCGTTCTCTCCCCTCTCCTCCATCTCACATCTGCTTCTGCCTCTCCCCGTGACTCGCACCTGGGTATTAGGCCTGTGCTTATTCCTGGGCAGCGTGGCTATGGGCCTGTGACAGGAGAGGACCGGAGGCTATGGGAGCAGATGTAGTTTCCATCTCAGGGCACAGAGAGCAGGCTCCTGCCTCCCCTCCCCGAAGCTATTCTCAGTCTGAATCTCAGGAGACAATGCCAAACCGGCCTGTTTTCCACCCTGGCTCGGGCCACGGTGGGGACTGCTGCTCCTCTGTATTCACTGGAGCCATCTTTGGACTCTTCAAACAACATGAAACTGTTTCAATGAACTAGATCCTTAAATTTTTTACAAAATACATATGACTCAGTTGGACTGTGATAGAGAATATAGGGAAAACAAACAAAAGCAAATCTAAATTCCAAATGGGTCTGCTGCTTTGAATATTCTTGATTTGCCTCAGAAAAGGAGCGGATTCCTCAGAGCCCTGGCATCTTGAGAGGGGTCCTGGGGAGAAGGCCTCCTGCCTGCCTGCCTGCCTGCGGCTGTCCTGGGCAGGTCCTCGGCCTCAGGCATGGCCCATGCCAAAGTAGGGCCTGGGCACTGCAGCACATGCTGGTCCTGGGGGTTCTCGCCCTTCCTGGGAGAGTGAGGCTCAGCTGAATCATGTTTAGTACCTGCCTACGGGACCCTGCGAGGGATGACAAACTCTACTGCCATCAGCGAGTGTGATTAAAGCTACAAAGTCACAGTGCCGTGAGCACAGCTACTTTAGAAACTCTTAAGGGAACAAAGAAAGGAACAATTACCAAAGTGCTGGAAGAAATGAAAACGACAAATCTACCCTCTTGGGAGTTTGAGGGAGGAAATTTGGCATTTTGGTTTTCCTGAGAATGGATCACAAGCCATATATGGGGAAGGTGTCATTTCATACGACTCAGTGAAGTTAACTAAAAGAGAAGTATTAGCATTCAAAGGCAGATCTGGCTCTTTGGTGAACTTTATAATTCCTGAAGGAGATCATTCTAGAAAGTCTTCATCTGACATGAAAAGCTGGACTCCTGATTAGAGCATTAGATCCTCACCTTGGACTTGCAAGCCAAGGGGAGACCACCAGACACAGAAACCAGAAAGCTGGGTTTGGAGAACGGCTGAGTTAAAAACGTATACGTGCCATGATTTTCAAGTTGTTTTACAAATTTGCAGTCTCTTGTTTTTCTCCCCAAGGGAAAGTTTTAAAAAATGAATGGGTAGTTGAAGTTTTTACCATCTCTGGAATCATTTGACCTTATTGCGTCTTTTTGATCAGGATTTAAATCGAATGAAGCACTAATTCCGTTCACGTCATTTTTGGAGACTATTTTGATGTTCTGATTTTATTCCAATTCAATAGTTAAAGGAAATATGTAGGTTCAGGTTCAGTTTAAATCGGTTTACTAGGTGTCTTGGCTGGGGAGGCAGGAGAGGGCAAAACAGAAATAAATACTGCAGATTTCTGGTTAATGGCAAATGGAGGCTGGGTTTGTGTCTGAAGCCAGGACCTGGTGCAGGGGGTTTGCTTGTTTGCTGAAGACAACTTTGGATCCAGGCTGCATTTTCAGTTTTAATCCTAAGCATCACCTCCTTTGTTCATTGGATGTTAGGTGCCTTTTAGTCTTAATTAGATGGCAAGGGACGGCTTCTATCAGACTTTAACAATGCCTGTCCACAAAACCCTTGGAAGTTTTTTAGAATGTAGATTTCTTTTGATTCCAGATTTTAGAAAGGAATTATAATGAGAGACTGCGCATGCGGGACAAGATAGGTCGGGCAAACTCCCTTTCCAAAAAGCAAGGGTGTCAGGATGGTAGACATGTGACCACTCCAAGTCCAGTGACACAGAAGCCATGCATACCCTCAGGTCTAGAGGTGTGCACTGTTTCAAGAAATGACTTTTGGTTTTCAGAGGTCCTTTGGAACTTTGAGTTTGTGTATAAGGGAGGTAGGCTTGGATGCCGAGAACTCTGTTTTTAAAAACAACTTGAAAAAGTCACAGGTGCTAGAAGCTGTCTAGGTCTTTGCTTCCATTTTAGTTGTAGTTCTGACATCAAGGTGTTACCTGTTTAAAGAAAGCTTACATATTTTCAGAAAGTATAACTCAGGAAATGTTGTGCCCTATGGGCAATTTTGATGTGTTAAATGTGTGTGATGCTGACCTTGCGGTGACCAATCTCCCATCATCCTCCCCTGCATAAGGAAGAGACAGTAGGGTGTTTGTCCTTGGGTAGACTTGGTGCCAGGGATGGTGGGTGATCCCTAATAGTTACATCTTGTCCCTCCCTGCCAGCAGCATCTCCTGGGCCCCAGAAAAGCTGCAGGTGCTGTCAACTGTCAGTTTAGCCCCAGACGAAGGGCACATGACATGTAGAACCCGAGGGACCGAGAGGTCCTTATAGCACTGACAGAGGGCCAGCAGCACGAGGCCCAGACTCCTGCCAGGACAGGGACTGGGTTATGTAACTTCTCCAGCCCTGTCCAATTTTGACCCAGTGAGTCTGGTGGCTTTTATTAAGGACTAATAAATTTGGGCTCCCTCAAGAGAGAGAAATATTTTGGACAAAAATAGTGTGCATTCTAGTTTCAATGGGGTACCTTTTAATTATTGGAGACACTTTCATCATATTATTATGCACTTTTCAAATATGACTGAAATTTTACAGCCCATGGGACCAAGAGAAATGTATCCAGGCAGTGTGCGCTCTCAGGAAATATCGAGCTCTCCACTGGTGTTACTTTAGCTGTCTGTGAGCTCCTGACCGAGGCATCTGAGATGAACACACAGTTGAATAGTACTCAGCTACAAAGGGAGTGGAGCTGGGTCATTGCCAGCCATGCGACTGGAGCCCAGGACATCACGTTAAGTGACATAAGCCAGGTGTAGGAGAACATTGCATGATTGCACTTGCATGTGGAAGTTGAAACAGTTGATCTCAGAGAAGCTGGGAAGACTTAAGGTTCCCGGGGGCTGGACTGGGAGGGGAGGAGAGGGTGGGGTTGGATAGCGGTACAGATCCATTTCGAGAGAAGTAAGTTCTAGCTCCCTGTCATGGTGTGATGAGTTATTTACAATTTATTATGCATTTTGTAAGGAACTAGAGGAGAAAAATTGAAGATTCTTAACACAAAGGAATCAGAAATGCTAATTACCCTGACTGGATCAGGACACGACGTCTACATGTATTGAATTATTACACAGAACCCATACATGTATAAAATTTTAAAGAAAGGGACTCACCAGGACAAGGACATTTGGTTTTGTGTGGGACTCTTTTTATTTTAAATTTTTTTTTTCCAGTACTGGGGACAGAACTTTACACTTTGGCTCAGCTCCTGAGGAGGGAGGCCGTGAGGAGTGGGGAGCTGTGAGTCCACTTTACCCCTGTGCACAGGCCCAGCATCCTGACTCCACATGGGGCCCCAGAGTGCATCGAGGGGGCCACTGGACGACAGTGAGTTGAGCACCCTGTAGGGTGCAGGGCTATTTACATGTGAGGCATCGCCTGCATGTTGCAAAGTCTACAGGAAAACTGGAAGGCACAGGCAGGGGAGAGGGAGCTGGATCACCTGCTGGTGGGAATGCAGCTTTGAGCAGAGTTGGCACTGGCCAAGGGGTAGGAAGGTGTAGGGTGGTGCGTGGGCGATGGTCACCAGGGAAAAGGAACAAACGGCCTACGAAGGAAAGGACTGTGGGTCTGTCACTGCACCCCGAGGCCCCTGAGCCTGGGCCTGGCCTCTCCATGACGAGTAGGCGAGATGATCTCTTTCCATGGGCTTCCTGCTGTTCTGCATGTAGGTTCTGGTTCTGCAGACATTAATAGGTGGTGACGAAAGAGAAACGATGTGCATTTAGGACAAACCTTGGAGGCCACTAATGACAGAGCATCTTGGTTGATGCTCAGGATTTGTGTCTGTATTGTCTTTTTTTTTTTT
>PVIR01001292.1:0-129125 GCA_004026965.1 Petromus typicus | reverse complement strand
AGAGAGAGAGAGAGAGAGAGAGGAAAGAAAGGGAAAAAAGAAAAAGGCAGAGGGAGAAAACCTTCCCGACTAGAAAGGCTGCCTGGGTGAGCTGGGAGCATGGTGGGGGGAATCCAGGCATCCTGGGGAGGGAACAGGACTTGCTGCCTCGGGGATGGGAGAGAAAATCCCGGAGAAAAAGCAGTCAGGACAGAGGAGGCCGAGGGGCATAGGAAGACTGCAAGACTAAGCCCCACCGGGTAACTGGCAACTCCAGGGGACCCTGCCTCAAAACACAAACAAGAGGGCCTGGGGAGGCAGTCTGTGCAAAAGACCTGGGTTTAATGCCCCGTACTGTGAAAAGACACAACTGTGCCGAGTAAAAGTGAGAAACCAAATTTGTCATTTTATTTAATTGTAATCAATTTAAATTTAAATAGTGCATTTGGCAAAGTTCGAACACAAAACCAACCCACAACCCAGCTGCGTTTCTTTGTACCAGCAAAGAACAATCAGAAAAAGAAATTAAGAAAACAATTCCACTTACAGGAACACTAAAGAGAATAAATACGCAGGAATAAATTTAGCGCAGGAAGCGAAAGATGTAGATACTGGAAATTACAAAACGCTGCTGAAAAATTAAAGAAGGCATAAACAGCAAGACATCTGGTGCTCACGGATGGGAGGGCCACGCAATTAAGACAACGCTGTTCCCATGTGACCCATGGATTCTGTGCAGCCCCTGGCCAAACAGCTGGTTGCAGTCACTCCATGGAAACCAAGAATAATAATAACTTCTGTTGTTGCTGCTGTTGTTTTGAGATAGGGACTCGATACGTAGCCCAGGGTGGCCTGGAACTCACAGGGACCCTCCTGCCTCAGCCTCCCGAGTGCTGGGATGACAGGTGTGCCTCGGCAATAACTCCTTAATGCAACTTGCAAGTTTGGGACAAGTTTAGAAGCAGTTCAGAGCATGTTCTAGAATAAGAAAAGTGGCCAGCTGGGAGGCTCTCACCAGGTTATTTAAGAATTCGTGAGAGTCCACAGGTATGAGCATTTTCTCGTCAGGTGTTTGTGGGGCTTATGTGAGATAAGGTGAGTGACGAGTCTAGCAGAATCGGGTACACCTGGAGCACTCGCAACTCATCAGCTGTTCTTAGCAAAGGTAAATGAGGGCAAGACAGGAGAGTCTTTCTAGAGAGCTCCACAGGGCCGAGGCCAACTCCGCTGCGGGAAAGGCGGCCAGACCTGGCTTTGGGTCCCTTCTGCCAGGCTCCCAGGCGGCCGACTTACCTGGGAGCCGTACTCTTTGGGCAGCTCCAGTGTGCACGCTGGCGTGTCCACTGCCAGGGTCCACCTCCAGAGGGAGACTTCCTGCAGAGACAGAGCCGGGCCTGAGGGCCGGAAGGCGGCCAGCGGCTGAGCTTACCCAGCCGGGGCCCCAGGGAGACTGCGGCCAGGGCAGCACCGGCTGGTACCTGGGAGTCAGCATCGGAGATGGTGGCCAGGTACTTGGCGTCTCGGCTGAGGGTGATGGCCCTGATGCCATTCCCCCGAGGGCAGCTGTCAAATATGGTGTGCACGGGAATCCTGCAAGACAGCCAGGGGCCGCTGAGCTGCTACGCGCAGGAGGGGCCGGCAGCTGCTGCAGGACGCGGCCTCCTCAGGATGCTGAGGCGTTTTGTTTGGTTTTTTCCAGGGCTGGTTTCTGCTGACTTCCTCACCCCTGGTCACAGCAGGCCCCACTTGGGCAGCCCGGCAGGGTGCTGGGCTCCTGGTGCCCACGTGGGGAAAGGTGACAGGTGGGAGAACAGGGACATGGCCAGCCCTCATGCACAGCGGATGGACCAGCGTGAGGGTGCGTGCCCGGTGGTCAGACTCACGCCTCCAGCTTTGCCTACAGGAACAGCGCTAACAGTAAATACAGGGGTGAAAATACACGGAGAAGGGCTATATTCATAGCAAAACCAAATAGCACAACTGTCAATTTATAAGAATTATTTTAAAAATATTATGGCATAGCCAGACAGTAAATAACTATGCTGCTTTCAAAGAATGAGGTAGCTGGGCATGGTGGTCCATGCCTGTCATCCCAGCCCTTGGGAGGCTGAGGCAGGAAGATTGCTGCAAATTTGAGAGTCGCCTGGGCTACACAGTGAGACCCCATCTCAAGAAACCAAAAACCTGCACTTGGAGGGAAACCCTCAAGTGTCGGGAATGATACAATGGGAAAATGTGTCTTATCCCTGGAGATATTGGAAAGAGACACCAGGAAGTCAGCGCCAGACTGACGTATTTGTGAAAGAGAATCAGCTCATCTTGAAGGAATGCATAACGATGAAGAGAATGTGATGTATTAGAATCTCCAATAGAGTCTATTTGTGATTCTAATTTAAAACAAGTCATTGATTGAGACTTGCAATTTTAAATTGAAATCACACAAATTTTATAAGCCATACTAGAGCACTTATGAGAACGGAAGATTTATTGTCTTTATCTCTAATTTTATTAGATTCACAAGACTTACTTGAGTGCTGGTGAAGGATTTGTTTGTTAATTAGAGCAGTAAAACACTTAAACATAAAACAGAGCATCTTACATTGATAAATGCGGTTGAAGATCCTGAGAAAGAACTGAGGACTGAGTGTGTGAGGACAAATATTCATCAAGCCTGCTCCCGGGTGACTCCCAAATATGCCACAGAGTAACGCAAGTAGAGGAAGATTTTTAGGCTGACCGAAGAGCTTAAGGAAGAACTACAGATGTCAGTTTCTCCTGTTAATAAAGTGAATACTAATTCCAAAACCAAAACAGCCTCTGAGTACTCTCTGTGGGGCCCTGAAGCCCTCGTAAAGCTTGCTCATGATGTGTTTCAGTTGTTAACCACACCTACGCTTTGCTTTGAAATTTAAAAAGAAATGATTAGCTGGGTATGATGGCACACACCTGTAATTGTAACACTTAGGAGGCTGAGGCAGGACAACTGCTTATAGTTTAAGGCCAGCAGGAACTACATAGTGAGTCTCTGTCTCAAAAAAAACAAAAACAGGGCCGGGGAGTTAGCTCAGTGGTTCCGGCGCCTGTCTTGCAAGCGCAAGGATCCGGGTTCAATTCCCCGGTAACCATATAACAATACTGGGCGTGGAGACTCACGCCCAGCACAGCCAGTACCAGATACCACAGTGCCGGGTGTGGTGGCTCACGCCTGTAATCCCAGCACTCGGGAGGCAGAGGCAGGAGAATTGCTGAGATGTGAGTTTGAGGCTGAGCTGAGTGCCAGCCTGAACCACACAGCGAGACCTCGTCTCAAAAAACCTAAAAAAAAAAAAAAAAAAACAAGCAGCAAGGAGGCACTTTGGAACTCGAGCATCATCAACTAAGACTAAGGCAGGGAAAGAGACTGGGCACTGACCCTGCCAGGAGCAGCCAGCGCGGGGCGGACCGCAGGGAGCAGGCCTCCCTGCTTGGAGCCGGGGAGGACACTTGGGATTAAACTGTCAAGACCCTCCCTGCAGAAGGGGTGAACAGCACCTGGGTCTGTCCCCATGAAAGCAGTGCTGTGTGGGAAGCGCCAGCGTGGCACCTGCTTCATGCTTGGACCTTGCATGAGTTGGGTCAGCGTGAGTCAACATGGGGGTCTTGGCTTAGTCGCCGTGGAAGGAACTCTGCAGGGTTCAGAAGGGCGGCGTGGACCCAGCCTACCCTGAGTATGAGTCCCAGACGATGATCAGGCAGCCGGGGCCCTTGTCTGCCGTGGCAACCCAGCGCCGGTCCTCACTGACACACAGGCAGGAGATGATGTTCGGGTGGCCCTGTGTGGAAGAGGGAAAGGCAGCTGCACCCGCCTTCTGGGGTGCTCTGTCTCCTGGTGGGTGCTTCTCAAGCATCCTTCCCTCCCAGGTACCAAAGAGCCACCCGGTGCGGCAGCACACACCTGTCATCCCAGCTCTCTGGGAGGCTGAGGCAGGAGGATCCCAGCCCAGTTTTGCACAATTTAGCAATACTGTTTTTCAAAATAAGAAATACAAAAAAAGGCTGGCACATAGCTGGGGTTGAAGGTCTTAGGCTCAGAAAAAATGATGAACCTGCCAGAGAAGCGGAAGTGTACCTCCCGGAGATGCTCAGAGGCCAGTGCTCCCAACTCTGCCCAGCTCCCCACCAGCAAGCTGAGGTCCCCGGGGCGCCGCCGCTGCCTTGAGGAAGATGACAGCAAAGCCCTCAACAGCCGCTGGGCTCAGGCAACCACTCTGATGTGCTGGGTAGAGATGGCCACAAAGAAAGGCCCCACAGCCACACGGTGACAGGTGGCTCAGGCTTTCGCAGGTCAACTAGAGGGAAGTCAGCCATGGAGAACAGGGTCCCGGGGTGGTGACGATGTCCAGACTGGAGGGAGCACAGCAGCATTTTGTCCTCTCTCTTCTCTTCCTCTCTTGAGACAGGGTCTCGCTATGTATCCCAGGCTGGCTTTGAAGTCTTGGAGACCCTCCTGCCTCAGCCTGCCAAGTTCTGGGATGACAGGCACATAGCACCACACCCTGCTTCCCCAAAACTTCTGAGACAGGGGATCCACAGTCACTGTCCAGGCTGGACAAGAACTGTTGTTCCAGTCCTGAGAGACTCGGGAAGTCACGAGGCTCAGAGCTCGGAAACGGGAAAGGGTGTGGAGCTCCAGGCCGAGTCCCACGGGCACGCCCTCTGGCCTGGACTCCACTGGCCATGTTTTAGCCCAGATGTAAAACAACAGGTGCTTTGCTGTCTAGTGACAAAATCAGGATGGCCTGTGGTGGCCAGGACAGCTGTGGGAAGGAGGAGGGCGGCGAACCCTACCTGCAGGTGGCGCTGCGCGTTCCCCGGGACGTCATAGAGGATCGCTGTGTGGCCGCACGCGTACAGCAGGACCCTCGGGCTCTTCTCCCGGATGTAGAAGACAGGCAGCCAGCTGTTCCACCCGAACGACCAAGTCAGGGCCTGCAGGACGGGGCAACACGCAGGCACTGGGGTGCTGAGCCGGAGCCAAGCCGGGAGGCTGAGGCCAAGGGCATTGCTTGAGGGCAGGTGTTCAGAGCCAGCCTGGGCAGCAGAGACAGGAAGAGGAACAGGAGGAGGAAAGCAGTGGCAAAGAAGGGGCTGGGAGGGCCCTGGGCCCTGGAATACCGTCAGGGAGGGGAAGGGTACAGCTGCGGGGGGAACATGAGAATACAGCTGTGCCCAGTGGCGCGTGCCTAAAAAGCCCAGCTTTTGGGGGAGGCTGAGGCAGAAGGCTCTCAAGGTACTCAGCCTGGGCAGTATAGTAAGAACTTGACCTCGAATTAAACACATTTTCAAAGGGCTGAGCTGCGGATGTGGATGAGCATGAAATGCACTTCCACGTGTTTTAAATGGTTTCTGGAAGTTTTTTATTTTTTATTTTTTTTCCCAGACAGGGTCTCACAACGTAGTCCAAGCTGGCTTTGAATTCTCACTGTACCCTCTACTGGCCTCGAACTCAGGGTGACCCTCCTGCCCGAGGCTCCCACGCGTTGGGGTCACGGGCGTGTCCCATCACACCCAGCCAGCTCCACTCCGTACTTCTCATACATCACTTTTGCTGGAAGCATCAAGAATGAAGTGACAGAATTCCAGGAGGCACAGTGGTGCCTAACCTGTCATCTTACCACGTGGAGGCTGAGGCAGGAGGATGACAAGGTCGAGTCCCACCTGAGCACTTGCGAAAGACCCTGTCTCAAGTTAAAAAAGACTTAAAATATAAAAGATCTGGGGATATGACTCAGTGTGCAGGTCCTAGGTTTAGTCCCTAGCAGCTCAAAAAGGAGAAAAACAACAGAAGAGAGAAAGACTGCAAATGAAATCCCTACCCTGCCAGAAGAGATGCAAAATGACAATTTTATGAAACAAAAATTACAAGTACTATAAACCTGACTACTACACATCCACAGTAAATCACATCCATAGTGGTGTTGTATTCTTAGCCTTTTACCAAGATAAGATAAACAAACTGTGGAAATCCACAGGACGGGCTATTATTCAAGGACGGGAAAAAACGGGCCACCAAGCCACACAGAGGCGCAGAGGGATCTCAGCTGCATTTGCCAAGTGACCGAAGCCACAGTGCGGGAGCCCACCTACGTGGCCCTCAGGAAGAGGACGCTGTGGAGACAGCAAGAGAGGGGTGGCAGGCAGTGGGTGTGGAAGGGGTGGGCGCAGGTGGGCCACGGGGCATCAATTCCGAGTGACAGTGAGATGGTGAATACACACAACATCATGCCTTCCTTAGAGCCCTCAGAATGTGCGGCACGGCGACCCCAAAGTAAACTAGGACTTAAGTTAATGATGATTTACCAAGCTGAGTGTGTAATGCCAGCACTTGGGAGGCTGAGACAGGAGGATCGCTACATGTTTTGAGGCCACTACATAGCAAGACCTTGTCTCAAAAAACAAATAGTAGGGGCCGGGGAGTTAGCTCAGTGGTTCCGGCGCCCGTCTCGCAAGCGCAAGGACCCGGGTTCCATTCCCCGGTAACCACATAACAATACTGGGTGTGGAGACCCACACCCAGCAGCAACCAGTACCACATACCACAGTGCCGGGCGTGGTGGCTCACGCCTGTAATCCCAGCACTCGGGAGTCAGAGGCAGGAGGATTGTGATGTGAGTTTGAGGCTGAGCTCAGGGCCAGCCTGAACCACAAAAGCGAGAACCTGTCTCAAAAAACCTAAAAAAAAAAAAAAAATAAAAAAAATAAATAAATAAAGCAAGATGTCAGTAAAAGGAGAAACTAAAGGAGAGAGTACAAGGCAATATGGGAACTCTCCATAGTTTTAGGCCAATGTTCTTTAAGTATAAAACTTCTTTAAGAAAAAAAATAAGGTGTATTAAAAACTTAACTAGGACCACCTAGTGTGGAGGTGACCACCAGTAATACCAGTACAGCGTATCGTGACTACAACCAGCCTGATGTACAAACAACTTGGGTTATGGCTGGAATTTTGTTTTTGTTTTATTTGTGCAGTACTGAGGATTGAACTCAGGGGCTTGTGCTTGCCAGGCAGGAGCAAATGAGCTATATCCCCAGCTCTGGAATTTTAGTTTTAACTTATGATCAAAGTCCCGAGTTGTAACCCAAACGCCAGCCGCTTGTGCTCCCAGATGGTCTCAGGTACAGATTTGACCCTTAAAGAGCTCTGGAAGGAAGGTGACAGCGCCCTTCCCTGTGTGGGGTACCTGGGAAGTCCTGGGCCGTGTCTCCCTGAGGACCCTGAGACCTGCCTGTGTACGGGAGGCAGACTCCGAAGGCTGCGCGCAGGGCCTGAGCCTTCACTGACCAGCGCGAGTTACAACCAGCCCTCGGGACAAATTGAGTTTGTAAGTCAGGGTCCACTATACCGAGGATACCTCCACTATACGGAGGCAGGAGGGTCACTTCGAGGTAGAGGCCAGCTTAGAATAGAAAACAAGACTGCAGCTCAAAAGCAAAACATAACTAGGATGGATGGATCGCGCCCAGCAGGGCTCTGACAGCGACACTGTGACAGGTACCAGGGGCTGATGGCTGCCCTTCTCCAGGCCCAGCTCTCCCGAAGGGACACGGCCTCCCACTTCGGCCTTCTTGGTCCCCCTCTCCCCGGTGCCTCTCTAGCATCCCTGCGACTGCTGCTTCCAGTTAGTCACCGACTAGGAGGGTGCGAGCGGTGGGATTACAAATCATGAGTCCCATGCCTCAGTCCTCGGAACAGTTCTCTGCTCTCTGGCTGGTGCATAAGGGCCCATTTATTTATGCAAATGCAATTGCTCTTTTGGAAACTTGCTAACCCTAACAGGACCGTCTCATTCATCCTAGGGTTTCCTTCGCCATCTTACAGGTTGGTTCTAGGAAATGGACGTGATAGACGGGACTTGCAGGTCAGCACCCGCAGGCCTCAGGCGCAGGGACAGCGCGCCCTCTCGCGGTGGCGCTCGCAGTTGCTGCTCGCATGGAGTGAGGCGTCTGCGGTTGTCCAACACTAAGCGCCTCGGCCAGCCGGCGACCTCACAGTTGGTCCAGTACACCGTGATGTGAAAAGTAAAGCTTTATTGTCAAGGCTGGATTTTACTTCACTGGATATTCCTGAGACTCTTGCTTTGTACGTACATGATTTTTGTTTGTTTGCTTTTTTGTTTTGAAACAGGGTCTCATTCTACAGCGTGGGCTGCCCTTGAACTTGTTGTGATCCTCCTGCCTCAGCCTCCTGAGTCCTGGTAATTACAGATGTGCACGCCACCACGGCCAGCTTCTATTTTACTTTTTTTTTTTTTTTTTTGAGACAAGGTCTCACTGTGTAGTTCAGGCTGAAACTTCTGCCTCAGCCTCCTGAGTATAGGGATTACAGGCCTGAGCCTCCACATCTATCATTTGATTTTGAAGCTTATCAAGGGCCCTCTGTGTTAGGAACTGTGGTACTTCAGGAGTATATATCATCAATCACTGCCAAATCTTCCAAAGGTATTTGTCTACATGGAAAAACGAGGAAGGGGGGAGAGAAGGGGAGAGAGGGAAGGGGCGAGAATGAATCCCACAGCAGAACCCTCCCAGCAGTAGTTGGAGCAGGAGAACCGGGCTTGCGGCTCCCGGGGGGCGGATGGCCCCGCCTGGCCGGCTCTCACTACAGCCTCCCCCACCATTGTGGGGCCACACTGGTCACCTTCCAGCTGTCCAGTCCCCTGGGGAGGGCCAGGAGGAACTAGGGCAAGGAGGGGAGAAGGGAAGGCAGAGGAGAAAGGTGAGACCTGGAGAGGCTGGGCCCTGAGACCCGCCAGCTGCATCCAGTCTCCTGCCTATACCACACTACGGAGCCCAAACTATTCAGGGCCACAGCCAGCCAAAGGCAACTACATTTTAGAAGACATATGTTGCCAGGTGTGGGCAACTATAACCCCAGAACTTGGGAGGCTGAGGCAGGAGGATCACTATGAACTTGAAGCCAGCCTGGCCTATATAGTGAGACTGTCTCAAAAAATCAAAACTCAGCCTGTAATCCCAGCACAGTATCACATAACACAGCGCTGGACATGGTGGCTCATGCCTGTAATCCCAGCATTTGGGAGGCAGAGACAGGAGCATTGCTGTAAATTCAAGGCTAACTTGAGCTTCATAGTGCATATAGGGCCAGCTGAACTACAAAGCGAGAGACTGTCTCAGGAAAAAAAAAAAGTGTCTCTGGTGGAATATCTCCCCCACCCTCATCTTTTCTGGGCACCAGGCTACCCCTACGCAGGGCACACTTACCAGGGGGTACACCTGGGCACCCTCCTCCTTCTGGAACAGGGTGTCCTCTGTGGACCTGCACACTTGGGACTCCCTGGAGGCCCCTGCTTCGGCCTGGGTCTCCATCTCATCATCGAGGAAGCCGAACACTTTCTTTCCGTGCCTCGCCTCGCCCCTTCCTCCTCCGCCACCATCCTGCTCCTGGCCCTCTTCCTGCTCTTGTCTCACGAAGGCCTGGGCCGAGGACTCCATCTGCTGCTTGTCAGGATGGCCTTGGGCCACATCTACATGGTCCTCCTGGCTGAGGCCTCTGAAGAGCTCACTTGGGCCAGGACTGTCCGACTGCAGCGACTCCTGGGAGCTGGTATCTCCGAGGACTTCCTTTAGGAAGGAAGAAAAGTCTGAGTACAGTCCCTGCCGCTGCCCTCTCCCGCTGACTGCCCTCTGCCAGCTCCACTCCAACCTAAGTGGTAGCTCGCCCTGAAATTATGAGACATTTTAAAAGAGAATCTGGGGGCCAGACATGGTGTGCACACCTGTAATTGCCACACTTGGGAGGCTGATGCAGGAGGATCACGTAGAGTTTGAGGACAGCCTAAACTACACGAGACCCTCTCTCAAGAAAAAAATAATCTCAGACGTTTTGGACACTTTATACTTAAGAAATCAACCAAAACCGAGTATAGTATAGTAGCATACACCTGAAATCTGAGCACTCTGGGAGGCTGAGGCAGGCGGAGCTCAAACTGAAGCTGAGCCTTAGCAATTTAGCATCTTAGCACAACCCTGTCTCAAAATAAAAATTTAAAAAGGGCTGGGGGGGTGGGACTCAGTGGGAAGAGCTCTGGATCAATTCCTAGTATTAAAAGAAAAAAATAAAGATGTACACAGAGGGGGAATCGAGCACATGTTGGATTTAATTTTGGCATACCAACAGATCCACAACCAAAAATCATTCTTCTGAGTGACACTGGCGATATCCAAAAACTGTCAGTTACAATTATCTGTCCCTGGTTTGGCTTTTTGAGTCAGAGACTCATTATGTTCCCTAGGCTGACCTGAAATTTGCAGGTATCTTCCTGCCTCAGCCTCCTATAGTGCTGGGATTACAAATGTGCACCACCACAACACCGCTGCAACTGGGCTGAGTCCTCGCCTAGGGAGCAGCAGGGCAGAGTCTCGGCCATCATTGTCATTCTGTGCTATGAGAAGCCCACCTTAGTGAGCTCTTGCCCGACCTTTAAAAGTCCACTAGGTGCACACTTCCTCCAGAAAGGACTGTCCTCTGACCCGGGTTAAATCTGCCAGAAAACGGATGGATCACCAGGCTCAGTGTGCCTGGGGTGTCTCTCAAGGCTTGGAGGCACCTCCAGACCGAACAGTCCCAGAGTTTCACCACGGCCTGGCAACTGGCTCCCCACTTACCAGGAAGGTATCCAGCAGGTTGTACTGGGAGGTGCTCATGACTTTCTTGAGACTGAGCTCCCTGAATCCCTCCTGGACCCCAGCAGCCACCGCTTCCTCTTCTTCCTCTGGCTCCTCTTCTTCCTCCTCTTGCCCTTTCTTTGCTGCTTCCTCCTCCTCTTCTTCCCCCTCTGCCTCCTCTTTCTTCTCTGCCTCCTCTGCCTCTTCTTCTTTCTTCTCTTCCTCTTCTGCCTCCTCTTCTTTCTTCTCTTCCTCTTTCTCCTTTTTCTCCTCCTCCTCTTCCTCTTCCTCCTTTTCCTCCGCCTCCTCTTCCTCCTCTCTCATCTCCCTTCTCTCTGGCTCTTCCCCTTCCAACTCCGGAGACTCTCTCGGTCCTGATGTGCCATCGGGTGATTTCTGTCCCATGTCTTCTACTTTAGAATTTTGATTATATTCTTTTTCTTCCATTTCTTCTGAATCTGACATTCTTCAGTGTACTTTCCTTAAGAGAAAATGTGACCGTGGGAATTAGCAGCCTTCTCCGGCTCTGATTTCCCAGCCAGACTGATGCGGTGGGTGGGGGCTGGCCCTCTAACTCTGCTGCCTGGGGCAAGAGAGCCATGTTCTCCGAAAGCCTGGCCCGTTTCTCTCAAAAAGGCCTGTGGTCTTCCCGGGACTAATCTCGGCCCGCCTACCCCGCTTTACGTTCACCGCGGCCGGCCGGGCCAGGCCACAGCGCCGTGCGCTGGCGGCGTCCAGGCTAAAGCAGTTCGGCCCCGGGGAGGGAGAACCGACGGGAGGGTCACTACGGGGCATAGCCGTGCGACTGGGGGCAGAAATCCAGTCCCGCGCCCGGACTCTGCTGGGTCCCTCCTCACCGCGAGCCCGCAGGCAGCGGTCGGGTGACGGGCGGCCCCCGGCGCGGGAGGGCGAGGCGGGGGGCAGTCGAGCGTCTGCGGGGCGCACAGAGCCAGGCGGACCCCCAGGCCTCTGCCCAGACTTACGGAGCGGAGCGGGCCCACCTCACTTCTCCACAGCCCACAGCCGGTCCTGAGGCCAGCAGCGGCAGCCAACTCGGAATCCTTAGCTACAGTTGCCACCCAAGCTGCGTCCCCACAGCAACCGCGGCCGCCTCGGGCTCGCGCCGTAAAGCGAGGAGGCAGCACGGCGCTCAGGTGCCGGAAAGCGCTTCGAGCCGGACGACACGCCCCCTGCCGTGGGGATGGGGGCTCAAGGTGTCGGGGTCTTCCCTCTTGTCCCCTCCTTTTCCGATGGTGCCAGCCCCACAGAAGTTGTGGAGCCCAATGCTGTCAGTTCTGACCCCTGTGATCCCCCCAGTCCAGAGGCTGAAGCAAGAGGATGACCAGTTCAAGGCCAGCTCGGGCTACGCGGCGAGTTCAAGGGCAGCCTGGACTACATAAGGAGACCTCTCAAAAAATCAACCAAACAAAAAATCTCTGCCAAGAGCAAAGTGTTTCTAGGTCCTATAGATGCAACACACATCTGTCTCACTGCCTTATCCGGGCTGTGATGGTCCGAGAAACTTCAGCTGGCCAGAACCATCCCAGAAATGGCATGACCTTGCTGTTTTATCTGAAAGTACTTCTGCAGCCTCGCTGAGTTCAATTCAGTGGGGCCACCCGCACGGAGAACCCCGCGCCCGCAGGAGGCCAGCCCAGCGACACCGGCATGTGAGGGCCTGCTCCCCACGGCGGACCCCACACATCTCAAATGGGCCAGCAGAAGCAGGAACCAACTTTATTGTGGAAAGGAGACGAAAATACTTGGATTAGGATGGCACAGGAGACCCTGTGACATGGCACGCTGAGGCTGCGTGACTGGGACACACTGGGGAGGGGAAGCTGAGAACCCGGGCCGGGAGCCTGTGCTCGCAAGGGCTGAGTCTGGCCTGGGCACAAGGAGGGGCAGAACGCCCCGGCCTGGCCAGGAGGAAGCGGTCTGCAAAACGTGGCAACAAGCACGAGGGTACCACGTGGGAGGGAGGTTCAGACACGGAGGTGAGGAAGACTCTTAGGAAGGATCTTAGCTTCTCAACAGACAAAAGAAGGGAGTGAGCGGCACCTTCAAGGCGAACACTTCCGGGCAGCAGGGTCAGCACACTGAGCTGTAAAGGTGCTGACCTGGGCTTACAGCTGGGAGGGTCAACCAGAGTGAGGGGCCAAGCCGCCCTGTGGGCTTCCTCCGGGCCCATGGGGGCTGCGAGGCTGTGCTGAACTACCCAGCACTGTCATTTCCATGGCCGCAAAATAGGACAGACTGCCAGAGCTCGCCATGGGCACTGGCCAGCCTGCTCTGCGCCACTTTCTCTAAGGATGTTTCAACCTGAGTCTCTGGGTTAGATGCTCAGGAGAAATCCAGCTGGGAGACACCACGGTCACATTGGCACTACACAGCTGTATTTGGGAAAAAGAAACTCCTGCAAGAACAAAGTCCCATCAACACTGCCAGCGCGGCTCCCGCCCACCTGCCCACAAGCCAGAGAATTCCGATTTGTAGGAGACGCGGAGCAATCTCAATGGTGGCTCCACCGGAATGATGGCCACAGACGCTCAGACTTCCGGGAGCAAGAAGACTGGGGGCCTGTGTGGGCCAGGGCCGGGGATGGAGAGCAGCACTCCTGTCACTGTGCCCAGGGACAGTCATCTTTGCAGAGGAACAATGTTACACCTGCAGGGAAAACAGGAAGGGCTGAGTGCAGGGCTCTCAGGAAGAGCAGGGTCCCTCTGAGCTCCTGGCCTACATCCTTTTATTCCTTTATTTGGAGACGGGGCCTCATAATGTATCCCACACTGGCCTCGAACTCACTGGAGATCCTCCTGCCTCAGCCTTCTAAATGCTGGGCTCACACATGTGCTGAGACTCAGGAGATATCAGAGCTCCCTGCACCTCAGCTAAGCTTTAGGCTCCCACAGACGCCAGCAACAGGGACTGCCCCTGTTGGGTGTGCATCCTAGGCACGCCTAGGCCCCAGGTTTGTGTCTAAGGGGCCGTCACAGATGCTGCTCTGGAGCGAACAGCCAAAGCAGAGCCCTTACCCCAGCAGGCCTTTCCCCGCCCAGCGCGTCGGCACCAGCCGCAGCTGCTGTCTCTCCCCTCTGCGGATCACGGTCACACTCAGGGGCCTCTGAAACGGGAGTGAGAAGAGGTCAAGTTCAGCAGCACCCAAATGACAAGTGCCACCGTCAGTGACGGGCAGCATAAGCCCGGATTCACATCTGCACGACCAGATCCTGAGGAAAATGAGGAAGAGCAGAGAACAAAAGAGACACTTGTACACTCGTGTTCATAGCGGCAATCCCAGCATTCAGGAGGCTGCGGGAGGAGGGTCCCCGTGAATTCCACCAGTCTGGGCTATACAAACTATCCGGAAAAAACTACAAATTGGCCCAAGGATTTAGCTCAATGGTTCTGGTGCCTGCCTTGCAAGTGTAAGGGCCTGGGTTCAATCTCTGGTAACCACATACAGTAATGCCGGGCGTGGAGACTCATACCCACCAGCAGTCAGCACCACATACCACAGTGCCGGGCGTGGTGGCTCACGCCTGTCATCCCAGCACTCGGGAGGCAGAGGCAGGAAGACTGCTGTGAGTTCAAGGCTGAGCTCAGAGCCAGCCTGAATGACAAAAGCAAGACACTGTCTCAAAAGGGAAAAAACCCCAGAAATAAAGAAATGCATTGAAGGACGGAAAGGAAAGAATAAAAGAAAGAGGAAAGGAAAGGAAAGGAAATTCACTGTCTTAAAGTGATAATCCAGTGGGTCCTAGTACATCCAGAGTTGTGAAATGTCACCAACGTTGAGACCAAGAAAATCTGTGTGCAATAGCAGTCATTCTCTCCAACCCCGCCCCTCAGCCCTGGGCAGCCATAAAATCTTTCTCTGCTACAGATTTGCCTTTTGGGGATCTCACAGGAAGGGACTCAGGACTGTCATGGCAAATCTCATGAGATGCTGAGAATGAATCCAGAACCTCACATGCTAGGCAAGCCTCTACCACGAAGCTACATCTCCGGATCTCGCTTTTCTTCTAATTTTAAGACAGGCCACCCCTGACTTTCAGGCCCGACCTAAATTTGTGATGGTCCTACCTCCTCCTCCTGTGTCCCTGAGATTACGGGTGTGAGACGTGGTGCCCAGCGCAATGATTTCTCAAATGCAAGGTTTTTCCCCTAAAAATATACACATTTAATCCAGAAATTGTACCACAGAGAGCTATATGATGAAACATTTATCTAGAGGAGAGTTCATCTCTACATGTGCATAGATTTGGAATAAAAGCGTAAGGCTGTGGGGCCGGGGATATAGCTCAGTGGTTCCGGCACCTGTCTTGTAAGCACAAGGACCGGGGTTTGATCTTCGGTAACCACATACAATACTGGGTGCGGAGACTCACCCCAGCAGCAACCAGTACCACATACCGGGTGCCACAGTGCCGGGCGTGGTGGCTATGCCTGTCATCCTAGCACTCGCGAGGCAGAGGCAGGAGGATTGCTGTGATGTGAGTTTGAGGCTGAGCTCAGGGCCAGCCTGAACCACAAAGCGAGACCCTGTCTCAAAAAACCTTAAAAAAAAAGCGTAAGGCTGTGTTTGGCTGCATTTTTCCATCACAGATCCATTATAGAAATTCAGACCCTTTCTCAAGTGGGACTGTGGTTCCCGGAGGAAGAGGGAGCAGGTCTCGCGGCCTCTTTTTTCAAGAAAGGGTTCTGCCTGCTTAAAGTCATCCTTAGAAAGGATGACTTCTGGGCCTACAGAGTCTCAGAGTGTATTTATCTAGAAAAGGCAGATTGCAAACCCACAGCACCTATCACTAATCACTGGCCCCAGAAACAACCTGGCTGCCCTTCCCTGTCCTTGGATAATCAACCTGCAGGGCAGACAGGAAGGGGCACGGACGGGGAGGTGGAGGCTGGGGTGGGAAGGGACAGGAAGGGGGCACGGAGGCTTGGAGACACATGGTCATGCGCAGCACCTCCCCGCTCGGTGGCTGTAGGGACAGAGGGTCTGGGGCAGTTCTGGGGTGTCAGCTGAGTGCTGGGATTACAGCCTGCACTATTACACCCAGCCAAATATACACACTGAGGGATTCAGGTGCGTGTATCACTGTCACACACTTGTACTAGCACATGGCTGGAAATACCAGGGCAAACGAGGAAAAGCACTGGGGGGGCGGGAACGGCGAGAGCAAAGGTCGAGTGACGGCACAGGCAGAGGCCGAGAAGGCCTCTGACCTCAGGACTAAGAACGACAGCAGATGCTGCGGGCTCGTCACCTGTGCCCGTCTCAGATCCCCACGCTGAGACCCTAACCTGCACGGTGAGGACACCAAGAGGGGAGCCAGGCACGGGGCGCACAGGGGCTCCCAGGGAGGCTGGGGCAGGAGGACTGCAAGTGCAACTTGCAGGTTGGGAGGCAACTCAGCAGGACCTGAACCAAAATAAAAATAAGACAAGGGGTGGGAGTGTAGCTTGGTGGTAGAATATCCCTCAGTTTGATCACTGCTCCCACAGATCAGAAACAAAGAAAAGAGGGAGGGAGGAAGGGCAGGAATGAAGGCAGGAGGGAAGGATGGGAAAGAGAGAGAGAGAAGGAAGACAGGCAGGCAAGAAAGTGGGGACGGGAAAGGAAGGGCTGGGCCTTTGGAGGAGGCAGGGTACCAGGCGGGGTCAGACCTGCCAGGCGCCCAGGCCCTGGCCCTGCACCAGTGAGACACAACAGTGGCCTCGGCTGCCGGACCTCAGTCTGGGGTGCCCAGCCAGAGCCACTCACCCCTTGGCTGTGCTGCACCACACTGCTCACGTTCTGCAGTGACTGGAAGTTCTGCGCATTCACCGAGCCAAACTCCACGATCTCATCATCCACCTGCAGACCCTGAAAGCAGAAAAATGGAACCGGAAGTTACACATGCTCTGGGGTCTCCACCTTCAATAGCCAATTAATTAATACATTTATTTGTTTACTTATCGCTCAAAGTTTTTTGGATTGTGTTTGTTCTTTTGAAGCAGGGTCTCGATTTTGAAGTTCAGGCTGGCCCTGAGCTCACTATGCAGCCCAGGCCAGCCTCAAACTCACAGCATTCCTCCTCCCTCACCCTTCCCAGTGCTGGGATGACAGGTGTGAGTCACCACACTCAGCTTCTCGTGGGACATTTGCCCCTTTCAACCTGTGCCCCAGCTGTCCCTGGGACAGACCTTCCTCCCACCAGGGGCTGGCATGACCACACGCTTGGCTGCGTCTGCTGGAGGAGAGACCCGACCCAGCTGCCTCAGCCAGTGCCACCCCCCAGTGTGGATCCGCCTAGTCGATTACCGCGAAGCTGGCCGGGGAGCCGGCACTGATGCTGTTCACCCTGGCAAAGGCCCGCGGGGGCCCCTGGCTCTCGTCCTGGCCCAGTCTTTGGCTCAGGGCCTCCCTGCGGGCCTCAGCCAGGTCCCGGGCCTGCTTCTCCTTGTCGCGGGCGTGCAGCTGGTGCAGGGCCTCTTCCACCTGCTTCATCACCGCCTTGTGGTCGTTCTGCAGGCCTGCGGGAGGGGTACCGGTCAAGCCTGGGAAGATGGGGGCACTCTGGACACCTGCATGCTCCTGGGTACTCAGAAAGCGCATGTGACAGGCAGACACCGGGCCACAGGTGAGGATACACCTGGGAGTGACACAGGCAGGGACACAGCCTGAAACAGGAACATCCGGGGACCGCTCAGGCCCAGCCAGTAGGAACCTGACTTGTTCTTCTAGGATGTCAGCTGAGACCCGGGAGCTCAATGAAAGCAAGGTGCTGCCCAGCTTACGACAGCATCATGTCACACCTAGTCACTGCCCAGGCAGGACCATGAGGGTGCCAGAACCCCTGGCAATGCCTGGCACAGCGTCAGCAAGTGATAAGCCACTCATCAGAACACAACAGATCCGATCACAGATCAGAGGGCTCTTTTCCTGGGCAGATACTTCGCCATCACTTTCAAGAAACAACTCTGCAGTTATAATGAACGTACCACCTTCACATAAGCTGTTAATCAGGGTAACGGACATAAAGTATATGCGACCTCACTAAATTATTTGCCAATATTTTTGAAAACCTAACTGTTCTAAAGATAAAGTTTGGCAGTGCTCTGGGAGGGTGTCAGGAGGATTTCAAGTTCAAGCCAAGTGGGCTACACCCCGAGACCCTAGGCTACAGGGCCACATAGTGACTGTCTCAAAATAAATAAATAAATAAAAATGAAAAGTGGGTAGAGATGCAGCTCAGTGCTAGAGCACCCCTAGGTTCAACCCTTGTGATGAAAAAAAAGAGAGTTGGGGAGGGCAGAAATGCATCACCAAGAGCGCTGAGGCGCTGGCGCCCTCTAGAGGTGGGAAGGAAAAAGAAAAGGAAAGAAGGAAGGAAAGAAGGAAGGAAAGGCTGGAGATGCAGCTCTGTGAATGTCTGATTCCCAGTCTCACAAAAAAAAAAAAAAAAAAAAGGTGTGGTTTTGAGCCATACAGTCTATAGTCATTTGTTATAGAGAACTAGTCCACTTCCTAACTTCTATTTCCTACTAGTTCCTTAGTTGGTAACAAATAAATTTTGATCAGGTTGACCCTGAACTCACTGTGTAGCCCAGGTTGGCCCTGAACTTTCAGTGATGCTCCTGCCTCAGCCTCCCAAGTGCTGGGATCACAGACACGTCCCACCAGTCAGGATACATAAAGGATTTTATCTAGGAGAGCGAGGCCCCCATGGCGGGGCACATTTCTCCAGTTCTCCTGGCAGGGGAGGGGCCTGTGAGGGGCAGAAGTGACAGAAGGCACAGGGCGGGAGCGTCAGCAGGTCTCTAAAGCGCAAGCACACGGCGCATGCGCACACGTGAGTGGGGTGGCCCTCCCACCTGCTGCCGCCCAGCACAGGGCTGCTAACCCTCCAAGCGGACGTGGAGCAGTTCTTCCCACCCAGCGCCCCAGGACCCACATGGCATCCTGGGGGCACAAGGGACCAGAGCCGGTCCCGTGAGGGCCGGGCCTGAGTCCTAAGACACACACTGGACCCAGCGAGGGTGTAAGCTACGCCAGCGCGGCTGCTCTTCCAAGAGGCCCCCGGGGAGGTACAGCCCCGAAGACAAAGCCAGAGACAGACGCGTCTATCCAGCCCCAGCCTGTCCTGCTCGCCGGTGGGAAGAGACAGCTGCGTCACGACAGAAGAGAAGGGACAGAAGCTGCTGACGCTGGTGGTACACACACAGCCATCAGCTGCCCCCCCAGCGGGTGCACCCCAGGGCCACTCACAGATGATGTTGTGCCGGGCTGTGCGCACTTGGTACAGGTCCACGTCTGCGCGTGGGTAGCCCTCGCAATCCACCAGCGGCTCGTCCATCCCGATGCCTTTTTGCTGGAGGGAAGATATGAGGTTGGACAGACGTCACGGGCAGAACATCCTCAAGGCACCATTCACACTAAGTCATAATAAAGGTGACACTGGTTGGACATGGTGGTGCACACCGGTGACCCCAGCACTCTGGGAGGCAGAGGCAGGAGGATTGCAAGTTTAACCCCAGGAGGACAACCTAGCAACTTGAGACCTTTTCTCAGAATAAAGAATAAAAAAGGGCTGGGGCAGTTGCTCCATGTCAAGGCTCTGAGTTCAAAAAATAAAATACCTGCAACAGAAACACACAGTCTTCAGCACAGACTAGGCCCTCGGCTGGATTTCTTTTTCTTTTTCTTTTTTTTGAGACAGGGTCTTGCTTTCTGTAGTTCAGGCTGGCCCTGAGCTGAGCCTCAAACTCACATCACAGCAATCCTCCTGCCTCTGCCTCCCGAGTGCTGGGATTACAGGCATGAGCCACCATGCCTGGCACTGTGATGTGTGGTACTGATTGCTGCTGGGCGTGAGTCTCCACGCCCAGTATTGTATGTGGTTACAGGCACTGAACCCAGGCCCTGGGGCTTGCAAGACAGGTGCCAGAACCACTGAGCCAAATCCCTCACCCTCGGCTCGATTTCTAATAACATAAGGATGCACTCTCCTTTCTGAAACTAGGAAACGTCCCTGAAATCAAAGGCCTCTCCAGCCTCCCCCACAGGCAGCTGACACCTGCCGTGTGGCCTTGAACCTGGGGACGGAGGGCCTCCCGGGAACCAGCTGTGGCCAGGCTTTGGGCCTTTCCCAGCCCAGGGACACCCTGAGGACACAGCTGTCGCAGCCCTGGCGGGCAGGACTCAAAACAGGGGACTCTGATCTGACATACCTCTGTGGGTTTCAAACTGGACCATGGTACACATTCCCAATTCAAAACAATATATTAGTTTCAATTATTTCTGGGTTTTGGGTTTTTATAGTGTGTCACTATGTACACAAGCTGGCCTCAGAGCCCTGGCTCAAGCAATAATCCTTCTGCCACACTCAGCCTCCCAAGCTGCTGGGACTAGAGGTACACACCAGTGTGCTTGACTTGTTTCAACATTTTAAGACCCTCTCCTGCCTAATTCAATGGACAAGGCGCAAACACAATGCCTGGGCTGGGGCTCTGCAGCAGTTAGGCTTGCACTGGAACCTCAGCTCTGCCATGTGCAAGCCGCATGCTCCTCCCCAGGCCTCGGCTCCCTCACACGGGGTGGGGAGGAGCAGCCCTCCCCGCTTCCCACCTCCCCCGCACACAGCACAGGGCCAGGCACACACAGGAGCTGGCAGGGTAAATACCGGTCCCAAACAATACATCCACACCCTATTCCCAGAACCCGCAGACACGACTATTAGGGAAAGGGGCTTCACAGGTTTGACGAAGGATCTCAAGATAAGACCATCGGGACTTCTAGGAGTTACCTCAATCCAATGACCAGCATCTTTCTAAAGGAAAAGCAGGCTGGGCATGGCAGCACACACCTGTAATCCCAACACTCACGCTGAGGCAGGAGGGTCACATTGAGTTTGAGGCAGCCTGGGGTACATTTAAGACCCTGTTTCAAAAACTGAATGAACAGCAAGTGGACACTTGGGACACAGAGCGACAGAGAGAAAACCTTTAAAAACCGACTTTCTCCAGAGACTGCAGTAACACAACGACAGCCCAGAGCTGTCAGAGGCCACCAGAAGCTGGGGAGGGCCAGGAACAGTCTTTGCCACTTGGGCTCTGGACTTCAGGCCTCCAGAGCGGGGAGGGTAAAGCTCTTGGCTTGAGCCACCAGGTCTGAGGTGACTGTCAGTGTGGCCCGGAGAAAACACTGCTCTCAAAGTGACAAACACTGGTGCATCCAACCCCGCTACCCATGTACACAGGCCCATTCACTTTCCTCTGGGGATCCCAGACCTGATTCCACAGAGCAAGAGCAACATCAGCACCACTGGCAGTACGTACATGGGACATTAGCGAATCCCAACCTGAAAGGACCTAAATTCTCAGCAGCTGAGGACATCATCTCCACCTGCCAGTCTTTACTTTTATTTATTTATTTATTTATTTTGTTTTGTTTTGAGACAGGGTCTCGCTTTGTAGTTCAGGCTGGCCCTGAGCTCGTTATGTAGCCCAGGGAAGCCTCAAACTCACAGCAATCCTCCTGCCTCTGCCTCCCAAGTGCTGGGATTACAGGCATGACCCATACAGGCATTGTGATATGTAGTACTGATTGCTGGTAGGCACGAGTCACCGCATCAGGCATTGTGGTGTGTGGTTACTGGGGATCGAACTCAGGACCTTGCACTTATGAGGTTGGCACCGGAACTACCGAGCTAACCTCTCCACCTGATGGTCTTTACAATAGCCCCAGATTCTGTACTAACTCTGGGCCTCTCAACACCCTTATTTGGAGGCAGGGGCTTGCTAAGCTGTCCAGCCCGGCCTTAAACTTGTGATCCTCCTGCCTCAGCCTCCTGACTAAATAGCATGACAAGCATATGCACACTAAGCTACCTCGGCCTCATCATTTTAAAGACAGTTTAAATGAAATATAATTCATACATCACACAATTGGTCCATGTAAAATGTACATTTCAATGGTTGTTAGTATATTCATAGCCTTGTGACATCATCTCCACCATCAATGTCAGTTCACTTTCATCACGCATTCCAAAGCAATCCCAGAGCATGCGCAGCCAGCTCTCATCTCCCCGGCCCCCAATTCCCTGGCAACCACTACAGTACTCTGCAGATCTGCTTATTGTAGACGTGCCAGTCAGCTTCTTGCCACTGTAACAAAACACCTGGGACAATCAACTTTGAAGGAGAAACTCTTTGCCTCCAGGTTTGGAGCCTTCAGAGGATGTTCAAGATCCAAACCTTAGGGTTGGGGATTTAGCTCAGTGGTTCCGGTGCCTGTCTCCAAGTGCAAGGTCACATGTTTGATCCCCAGGACAAAAAACCAGATCCACACCTTAGACTTTCCCCATAAACAGAACTCTAAGCACGTGGTCTTTGTACTAACTTCCTTCACTTGGCACACTGTCCAGGGTTCTTCACGCAGCAGTAAGACTATTAATTCTACTGCCAACTTCTATCTCATGGTACAGACGGACCACATTTTATTCATCCATCCTTTGAGCAATTCTGGGTGTTTCCACTTCTTGACTCTTGATCACAAATATGCCATAAACGTGGGTCCAGCTTCCGTGTAGAACCTTTGTCAGCAATAGAGGTGTCACTCTGTCACTCATAGGAAGAACGCTGGATGATATGTAACTCTGTGTCTGATCTTCGGGGAATTGCCTAGCCTTCTTCAGCAGCGTCACGGACTTGTGTTCCCATGACCAGTGCAGGACGGTCTCGTTTTCTCCACACTCTCCTTATTTTTTATTATAACCATGCCAGGGGCCATGAAGCGGTAGCTGTTGTGGCTTCTGATGTGCAGTTTCTCACAACAATGTTCAGTGTTACTCCGTGTACTTTCTGACCATGTGTTGACCACATTTCCTTTGAAAAATACCGATTCTAACCCTTTGCCTATTTTCTGTTTGTTTTTGAGACAGTCTCACTATGTACTTCATGCTGCCCTTGCATTCACTACGTAGCCTAGGCTGGCCTGAACTCACAGCAATCTACCTGCATCAGCTTCCCTTATGCTAGGGTTACAGATATGGATCACCACATCTGGCTTTTTTTGATATTTTTGTTTTGTTGAGACAAGCTCTTCCTTAGTAGTTCTGGCAGGCCTTGAACTTACTCTGTAGCCCTCACCAACTTCCAACTCACAGCAGTCCTCCTGCCTCTGTCTCCCAAGTGCTAGAATTACAGGCATTACAGGTGTAAGCCACCACACCAAGCTCAATTTTTTGAGTTTAATTTATCATTTTTTTCTTTCATAGCTTAAATTTCTACTGCTGAAACAAAAAAGCCTTTGCCTAAAGAAAGGTCATGAAGTTTTATTCTGAGAGATTAATAGTTTTAGCTCTCCATTATAATAAATAGAATAAGAATGCAAGCTTAAAGCCTCAGTGACAGAAGCTACGGTAGCTAACAGAAACTAATAGCAGGGCGTAGTGGCTCACACCTGTAATCCCAGCACTTAGGAGGCAGAGGCAAGATTGCAGTGAGTTCAGAGCCAGCTGATCTACAAAGTGAGACCCTATCTCAAGAAAACTAAAAAAAAATTTAAAATAATTTTTTAAAAAGAAGCTAAAATACCGCATCGCATTAATAAACATTTTAACCTTGTATTTATCAGACGAGATTCTCGTTTCCCATATGCAGGGAGTAACAACTTTTCCTTTTAAAACTAATTATACAAGTAAACCAAGTGTATCATGGGATACCCCTACAAGAGAGGTTCTGCTAGTAGTGGGAAAGTAACTTAAGTTTTTAAAACTTCTGGGAATTTGTTTCAAAGCACAAGTTTCGGATTTAACAAGCGGAAGACGAGACGTTCCCTTTCCGATCTCAGGGCAAACACTAAGTGCAGCCCTGAGACCTTCGTCAGATCACACACAGCATCCTTCAGCCAAGAGGCGGCCGCAGAAGACGATGCGCAGCCTCCCGCAATACTTCAGCCTTACTGGAGTATATGAAACTCTGGGCTGGTGTGGTGGTGCACAACTGTAGTCCCAGACTCAGGAGGCTGAGGCGGGAGGATCGCCGCGAGTTCCAGGCCAGCTTGGACTACACAGTGAGTTCAAGCCCAGCCTGGATTATACAGCAAGACTTTATCTCAAAACAAAAACAAAAAATGAGCTAATGCCTGGCTGCCCGGAACCTAGGAAACGCGCCGCTGACCCGGCTGGGATCGGAACCAGCGCTCCGTCAGCGTCTTCGCGAACCCCGCCTAGGGCCGACAAAGGCCGCAACTGCGGCGCCCCGGGCCGCGCGGGCAGGAAGACCGAGGCTGCGCCCCGGAGCGCCGGCCATACTCACGCCCTCCAAGACATCATAGTTGGCCTTGATCTGCCCTTCGATCTCCTCCTTGCGCCGCATCAGCTCCTGGATGTCGCTGACAGCCGCCGCTCGGGCCTCAGAGGAGCCTCCGTTCGGCCTGGCTTCGTCATCCGACATCCTGGAACCCGCCTGAGAGGTTGTACTCCCGGCTACCCGGCTACGGACGCCGGAGGAGACTGTGGCTACGGCTCCCTCCGTGGGCCAAAACACTGCAGGCATCAGTGCGAGCGAGAACTGAAGAAGAGGGACGGTGGCGGTGGGTGGGGTCACGGTAATTCCATGCCTCACTTCCTAATACCCAGGGGAGGAAAAACAAAAGGAAGACACGCAGTACTCATATCCAGTCTGTATTCCTAGACCGGATCCCTTTTTTTTGCCACTTTTCTCAGAAAATCTACAAAAGGAGCCGATTGTGACACATGCCTGTAATCCCAGCATTCTAGGAGGCTAAGGCAGGAAGCTTGCAACTCAGAGTCTAGCCTGGGAAACTTAGTGATTTAGCAACAACTCTGTCTCAGAATGAAAATTTAAAACAAAACAAAACCAAAAAAAGGCTGAGGATGTAGCTCAATGAGAAGATCTTGGATTCTATCCTTAGTACTAAAAAAAAAAACTATAAAAGATATCTTGGAAAAATTTGGAAAAATGTGAATATGGACTGTATAGTATCAATGCTAAATTTCCTGATTTTATTACTTGAAGTGTGGTCTGTAGAATTTAAGGACAAGAGAGGCTATTTACTCAGGCGTGGTGGTGCATGCCAATACTCCCAGCGCTTCGGAGGCTGAGGCAGGAAGAGTGCCACAAGTTTGACTACATAGCAAGACCCTGTCTCAAAAAAAAAAAAAATAATAATAATAATAAAGAGGGAGAATGAGACAGGATTTATTTTGAAATGGCTCCAAAAATATGAATATATATTTTCAGACCACTGAATAAATGCACCAAATTGTAAATAATGGGTGACTATGGATAAAGTATATGAAGATTCTTTACATTAGCTTTGCAATTTTTTGTAAGTTTGAAGTGTTTTCAACATGAAAAGTTAAAAAATAATTTTTCTCCATTTTAAAATTGTTTCTTAGTGCATTTTGTAGTACATAATGACCACACTCTGCCAAGAGAATTGGTACACTGAGTATGCTTTGTTCCTGTCCAACAACAATTAACTTTCTAGGCGTGGTGGCTCATCCCTGTCATCCCAGCACTCGGGAGGCAGGGGCAGGAGGATTGCTGTGAGTTCGAGGCTCGCCTGGGCTACATAGTGAGCTCAGGGCCAGCCTGAACTATAAAAGTGAGACCTTGTCTCAAAAAAAACAAAAACAACGGCCGGGAATTTAGCTCAGTGATTCTGGCGCCTGTCTTGCAAGCTCAAGGACCCAGGTTCGATCCCCGGTAACCACAAACCATACTGGGCGTGGAGACTCACGCCCAGCAGCAACCAGTACCACATACCACAGTGCCGGGCGTGGTGGCTCACGCCTGTAATCCCAGCACTTGGGAGGCAGAGGCAGGAGGATTGCTGTGATGTGAGTTGGAGGCTGAGCTCAGGGCCAGCCTGAACCACAAAGACTCTGTCTCAAAAACCTAAAAAAAAAGCAAAAAACCAATGAACTCACCGAGAGGGAATTTAGGGAAAATGATACCACTCACAGTAGCACCCAAAAAAATGAAAAATGAAATACCCAGGAATTAACTTAACTAAGGAAGCAAAAGAGCTCTATAACAAAAACTACCTACTTGGAAAAAGGAGACCAAAGAGGATATCAGAAAGTGGAAAGACTTGGCCAGGTGTGGTGGTACACGCCTGGTACACACCCAGTCCTCAGGAGGCTGAGGCAGGAGGATCACTGAGAGTCTGAGCACACACTGGGATACCTGGCAAGACTCCATCTCAGCAGTCAAACAGCTTATACTCTACTGCCTAGAATCTGCAGCCCCAGGTTCCCAGACAGACAGAAGACATTGGATTCTGAGACACGGGCTGTGGGCAGAGCATCCCCTCCCCCACCAAGCACACAGTCCCTCAGAGCCAGTGCTAACATCGAAGTTGGGCAGAGGGGTGAGGGCTGCCCAGGGTGCCCTCCGTGTCCTTTATCAGGGCCTGCATAGCCAGGCAGGGCCTCTGGGTGGGGCTGCTCTTATCTTTTGAGGCACAGAGCTGAGAACCTGAGCTTTGGGGTGACAGGAGCTGTACTCTGGGCGTCAGCGCCGGCCTGGAGCGTCTCTGGGGCTGGTGGCGGGGAATGTGGGCCCTGTGGGCCACGGACAGTGATTGTGGGCCTCTCCCGCTCCTCTTGGAGGTTCAAGGTCCTGTTTGTGTATTGCGGAGCCCAGAATCTGGGGGCCTCAGAGAACCTCCTGACCATCAGTTCTTGTCTCTTCAGGCTGTGTTCCTCCTCCAACGTTAGCATCTGACCTTTCGCTGGGGATGCCATTCCTTGCCTCTCTGCCTGACCAACTGGTTGAGGGTGGAGCCTGTTTTTCAATGGTCACATGACCAGTCCTGGCCCGTGGGCATTTGCCCTCGGACTGTAGCTTGAGAAAAACCCTCAGTTCTGGCGGTTGGAATGGCCCCCTGGTAGCCACACCTGAGTCCAGGAGAAGAAACCGGCCTGTGGGTGCCAGCACTGTGAGGAGCAGCTGTGGAAAGTGTTCTGAAGAGTCTGAGAGTAAACGCTTCCGCTTTGGGGGGTCGTGGTTTTTGTTCCAACTCCATGGTCTGAAAACAGCAATGATGTAATATGTAAATGAGTGGGGAATGGTATGTTCCAATAAAGTTTTATTTACCAAAAAAGATGATGTGTAAGAAACGATAGCTATCCAGATTCAGAACAAAGACCACCATAACCGGACCTCTTCCCTGAACATTGAGGAAAATGGTAAATACAACCTCGGTTTGTAATACTTGCTAGATCTATAAACCTCTCCTGTGGCCAATTCCAAATCAGCATGAGGTCACTGACCTTGAGTTGAGAAAGACAGACACAATGTCCCCTCACAGGGGTACAGTCGGTGTAAATAACCCCAGAAGGACAGGTATTACTGCAAAGGAGGAAAATTATTCGAAAGTGTTGAGATTTGAACATTTATTAATGGTTTTATTTACTTAGTTTTGTTTTGAGACAGACCCTTGCTATGTAGTCCAGGCTGGTCTTGAACTACAGGCAATTGTCCTGCCTCAGCCTCCTATGTGCTGGGATTACAAATGTATGCCCAGCTTTCACTGTAATATTTTATTTAGTTGTAGGGTTTTTTGTTATTGCTGCTTTTAAACTTAAATTTTAAATTAAGTACAGCTTCAGTGCTATCACTTAAGAGCTGAGTGACAAGCTCCCTGAAGAATGTAGATGTGTTCTCAGGAGCTGTCCCTTTGCTTTGGGCCTGAAATTTAGGGGACAGAGGTGCCACCACAGGGTCTGTATGGAGGAAAACAGGGGCATCAAAGCCAGGGAACATCAAAGGTGCCTCTTTCCTGGCTAATGAGCAGCGTGTCAGAAGCCGCACGGCTTACACAAGTCCAGGGGGAGTTACCCAATCACAGACCCCTGCCAGGCTTAGTCTGCGTCTTGCCGGGCAGGGTCCCTGGGCCTGTGCAGGTCTCACACCTCCCAATTTGGAATGTAACGTTCATACTTAGCCAGGACAACAGGGAGTTTGCTTTGGCCTCTGATTAGCTGAACTGCTTGCAGTTCATTGCTAAACCTCTCTAACCCCTTCTCCCCCACTGCAGATCACTAGGGAGAACAGGAGTCTGTTGCCTACAGGGTGGAGATACTACGCGTCCAGTGCTGGTACTCAGCTAACAACTCTCTGTGAAGTTGGCCTCATTATACCCTTTTTACAGTTGACAAAACTGAGGCTCCACAGAGCTAGCCAGTTCATACCAGCAGTTGGAAATGGATTTGCTTCTTATTCTTAGTCCTGGTTTCTCACTCTTGCAGGGATCTCACTGACTCTGGAGAGCTGCGGGATACTCCCTTGTGTTTCTCAATGTGTAGCTCAGGCTGGCCTTGAACTCACAGTATAGCCTAGGCTGGCCTTGAACTTACAGTGATAGTGAATTCAAGGCCAACCTGAACTACTTAGTGAGATCCTCTCTCCAAGGGAAAAAAAAAAGCAAAAATAAACATCTGCCAAAACTGAGGGAAAAAAGGGAACCAGCCCACCTTCCTCCCGTTTCCAGACACTCCTATTCATGGATACCTCAGCAGATGCTACAAGGACGACCCTGCCCGGCATACACACTGGGGACTCACCCCAGGGTTTCATGCCATTCCAGCCCTTCGATTCCCCTATTGTGCCCTTGTCCCTGTCTGGCTTCCACACAACCTACATCCCTTTATCTTTAAAGAAAACTCCTGACACTTTGTTAGAGCATCATCATCTTTGGGGACCGATCTAACTGTCCCCTGCCTAAGATGAAGTGTGTCTCCCACTCCCATGGCTGAGCCTTCTAGTTTTATATTCTGTCTTATTACCAAGACTCGGGCTCCCTGGATTTGACAATAGGCTGACTGCAGAACAGAGAATATTCGGGCCGGGGATATAGCTCAGTGGTTCCGGTGCCTGCCTTGTAAGCGTAAGGACCCGGGTTCAATCACCGGTAACCACATAACAATACTGTGTGTGGAGACTCAACACCCAGCAGCAATCAGCACCACATACCACAGTGCCGGGCATGGTGGCTCACGCCTGTCATCCCGGCACTCGGGAGGCAGAGGCAGGAGGATTGCTGTGATGTGAGTTGGAGGCTGAGCTTAGGGCCAGCCTGAACTACAAAGCGAGACCCTGTCTCAAAAAACAAAACAAAACAAAACAAAAAAAGAACAGGGAATATTCGGTGTTAACACAGCCTGGTGTTAACTGACTGCAGAGTGATTCAAGGGAGTGGCCGGGACTGGATGGGGTGGCAGCTCAGGGCAGGAACCGTTGAGAACAGTCCGGCTAGCCCCTCCCATTGGTATCGCAGCACCACAGAACCACCAACCAAAAACAAAACCCTAACCCAAACCACCCGGGTGTGGAGGCACATGTCTGTGATCCCAGCATTTGGGTGGCTGACGCAGGAGGATCTCTGCAAATTTAAGGCCCAACCTGTGCTACATAGTGAGTTCAAGGCCAGCCTTAACTGAACAGCAAGACCTTGCCTCAAAAAAACAAAAATAAATAAATAAACCAAGTAAGGGCCACCACACCCACCTAACACATTTGCTTACAACCCAGACAAATCCCAGATGAATTCTGCTAAATGGACAAGAACAAAACAGGCCTAGGGTGCTAATATATGCCAGTAATCCCAGTTATGTAGGAGGCTGAAGCAGGAGGATTACAAAACTGAGGAGGCCAGGTTGGGTAAGAGATACTTAAAAAGAGAGTGAGGCTGAGGTTGGGGCTGGGGATTTAGTTCAGCGGTTCCAGTGCCTGCCTTGGAAGTGCAAGCGCCAGGGCTCAATCCCTGGTAACCACAAACAGCAATGCTGGGCATGGAGACTCACGCCCATCAGCAATCAGAACCACATACCACAGTGCCGGGCGTGGTGATCGATCCCATCACTAGGGAGGCAGAGGCAGGAGGATTGCTGTGAGTTCAAGGCTGTGCTCAGGGCCGGCCTGAACTACAAAAGCGTGATCCTATCTCAAAAGAAAAGAAAAAAGAGGCTGAAGTTAGTTGGATGTGGTGGCACGTTCCCATAATCCCAGCATTCGGGAAGCTGAAGAAGGTGGATTTCAAATTCAAGTCCACCCTGGGTGATTTAGCAACACTTTGTCTCAAAAGAAAAATAGAGCGCAGTGCTAAGGCCCTGGGTTCAATACCCATTAGAAAAGAAAGAGAGAGAGAAAGGGAGGGAGGAATGAAAGAAAAAGAACCACTGCATCGGTCTTGCCCTGGATCACAGCAGTCATGACACAGCCGCACATGCTTTCGGAGTCCGCGGACCCGCACTCCAACCCACGCGCTAAGAGTGAATTTCACTCTAGGTAAATTATGCCTCAGTCAACATGACCCCGCTGACACTACATTTATCATGTAAATGATGGTGAAAATCACGTAAAGTGACCTGCTAGAGAACCAAGGAAGGGCGACTCCATGTGGGAGGAAGCAAGTGTACCTGAGACCCAGGCCTGGGCTGCCTGAGGGGCGGACTCGCCCCCCTCCCCTCTCCCCTCCCCCTCCCCCTCCTCCCTTCCCCCCTCCCCCCATCCCCGCTGGCTCCTCTTCACCTGAACTCTGCCCGGGGGCGGGAGTCTTGGGCATGCTCTGCTTTGTGGAGAATCAGAATCAACTGCAAGAAGAAAATCAAAACCACCTGTAAACGGTGTCTTTGGTTTTCCTTACACAAAGGGTAGCTGGTCATAACACTGTCCTGAGCCTTCTTTAGCGTTTGGAGCTCTCCCGGGTTGCGTTCCTGAAACTTCTTTCCGGGTGCTGGGGAAAACGTCTCAGTCAGGGCCTCACGTGTCCTACCCGCTCTCTCCCTGACCTACAACCCACGCTCTTCCTTCTTCTCAGTGGTTTTTACGGTTTACATCCAAAACGTCCCTCTTATGTGTTCAGGGTTGCACAGGCCTGTAATCCCAGCACTCGGAGGTGCGGAAGGAGGGGCCTGTGTGTTCAAGGCCAGCCCGGGCCCCAGAGTGAGGTCAAGGCCAGGCTGAACTACACAGTGAGACCCTGACTGGAAAACATAACAAAGAGTAAAAAATCAAATCAAGGCTACCAGTGAATTGATCTACTGATAAAGTCACCATTGAATACCATTATCGGGAGGTGGTGGACACTTAGGGTGGGGGCTGTATAAGGGAGGCGGTCATAGGCTGTGACCTCGGACTCCTGGCCCTCCTCTCTGGTGCGCGCGCTCTCTCTCTCTCTCTCTCTCCTCTCTCTGCTTCCTGGCTGCTGTGAGGTGAGCAGCTTTTCTCCCCTATTTCTTTCCACTGTGATGTCTCTGTTTTGTCACAGGCCTAATAGCAAAGGAATCGGGTGACACGGACTAGACCCTCTGACCAAGGAGCCCAGTGAACCTTCTTTCCTTTAAATTGTTTACCTCAGGTGGTCACAGCAACAAAAAGCCGACTGATACAACGGTTATTTATTTATTTATTTATTTATTTTTTAGGTCTCACTTTGTAGTTCAGGCTGGCCCTGAGCTCAGCCTCAAACTCACATCACAGTAATCCTCCTGCCTCTGCCTCCCGAGTGCTGGGATGACAGGCGTGAGCCACCACGCCCGGCACTACTTTTGTTTTACTTCTGGTGCTGGGAGGAAACAGAGGGCCTCAGTTTTGGAAGTAAGGCGTTCCAGTAGTGTTGTCTCTGACCCTCTGGAAGTGGGGTGCTCTTCCTGTCCTCTGGTGCCTCTTACCCCTCTTTCAGATACTAGAGTTCTTGCCTTAGAGCTCCTTTGCTTCCTTGCATAGGTTAATTATTTAGGTATTTCATTTTTCCTTGATGCTTTTGTGAATGGTGTTGCTTTTCTAATTTCTCTCTCTGTGAGTTTATTATTGGGCTAGAGGAATGCTATGGGTTTTCTGTGTGTTGCTTCTGTGCCCTGTAACATCGCTGGATTTGTTTTTTTGTTTGTTTGGTTTTCAGTTTTTTGAGAGAGGGTCTCGCTCCATAGTTCAGGTTGGTCTGAACTAAGCCTCGAACACATAGCAATCCTGACTCTGCCTCCCAGTGCTGGGATTATGGGTGTGAGCCACCACGCCCGGCATTGTAGTATGTGGTTATCGGGGATTGAACTCAGGACCTTGCACTTGCAAGCAGAGGCCAGAACCACTGAGCTAAATTCCCAGCCCTTGAACTTGGTTATTAATTCTAGGAATCTTGTGAAGGAATTCTTTTGGATCGCCTGGGAGGAGGGTCACATCACCTACTGATAACGACACTCTGACTTCTTCTGTCCCTTTCTTCTGTCTCTTTCTTCCTTTCCTTTGGCTGCTCTGGACTGTCTGTCTAACAGCAGTGGTGACAGTGGACAGTCTAGGAATCCAGCATGTCATGATTTTCTCCTCCTAGCTTTATGGCCTGTGGGACTGCGAGGCTCCCTCCCCCAGAGGCTCCCTGTCCACGTACCCCAGATGGTGGCAACCACTGGGCCTGGGCAAGTCCTTGCTCAGGTTGCCACGTACAGAAAGCAAGCAGACTGCAGATCTCAGCTGGATACAGGCAACAGTCTGCCGGCCTCCATGCCTGCATCTTCAGCCACCTTTGCTGTCCATGTCTGTAGGGTTTGGTTCTCGCCATGTAGGGTGATGTCCATTCAGACCTGAGCCTTTTGTTTTGTGTCATTTGTTTTTTTGAAGGAGAGCCTCACTAGGTATTTCAGGCTGACCTTGAACGCACTCTGTAACCCAGCCTGGCCTTGTACTCGTGGCAGCCCTCCTTCCGCAGCCTCCCCCAGTGCTGCAATTAGAGGTGTGCACGACCACACCTGGCTTATTCCTCTGGCCTGAGTATACCCTTCACAAGGGTCCTCTAGCCCACACCCTCTCCGCAGCTGTCTCCCAGGCGGTATCGCTCAGTCACTGTGGGCCGGTAGCCCTGGAACTGCTGGAGCAGAGTTACTATCTGGCTGTTCTGTGACTTAGCCTTCAACAATTCACCCTTCCCAAATGTGCCCTGGTAAAACCTCTCTGGCCTTGCCGGCCCGCCGCTATTCCTCCCCGAAGCTGCCATCCACAAGTCAGTGTGCTGGTCCTCGCCTCTGCTCCCCGGCGCGGACGGGAAACAAAGCTCAGAAGGGGCTTGGACTTGGTGGGCAGCAGCTGGGCACTGACCTGGCTGGGGACCTGCGAAGCCTGAAGAAAAGACAGGTGCGTGTGGAGCCATGGCGCTGGAGCTAGGAGAAGGGTGTGGGTCAGGCTGTCAGTTCATCACTGCGCATAGCTGGGAAGCAGGAACTGTGCACAGGGGCAGCTGACAGCCCCACCTGCCAGGAGCAGCTGGGAGAGGTTGGTCCCTGGATGTCCCCTCCCTAAGCTGGCTGCATTGGGTGGGAACCATCTAGGATCAGCAACAGAAATAACAAGCCCAGAGCAGCTGTCCCACCGAGCAGAGCCCTTCAGCCACAGGACCCGTGGGAGACGGGGCGGCAGCATCCTTGACCGTCCTGGGGCAGAAACGGCTCCAGCAGAAAGGATCCAGTTCCACCTTGGAGTCGGGTTCTGGCACTGGGATCGGTGGAGGCTGGGGTTCAGGCTGGGGCTGCCTGCTGCCCACAGGAGCAGAATGGAGGAAGGAGATGGCCAGGCCGACACGCAGCCCGGGAGCCTCAACTCGCCGCTTGGGAGAGGCCTTCTGCCCTCCGCATCCTTTCTTTCCCCAGCAATGCCCTTGTTATATTTCAGTGAGTTGGGGTCTAACTGCAGACTCCTCCACTGCTGCACCCAGGTCCCCGTGACCAGCCCAGGTTCGCTGATTTGCTGGATGGACTCACAGGACCTAGCTGACAGCCACACCAGGTCTGTGATGTCTTACAGCGAAAGTACACAAAGCAAAATCAGCAAAGGAATCCGTTTCCCTTACGGCGGGTCACATGGGACATGAAAGTCCAGAGGGCTGGGGGACAAAGTCATACCAATGCCCCACGGAGCGCTGGTACCATCCCTGCCTTCAGTCCCGGCTTGGTGAACCTTGACCCGTGTGCAGGGCAGCCTCCAGGAGGGGGGCAAGTGGGTCACATAGAGCAAGGAACAAGCTGTCCCTGTGCGCCTGGGGGTGGCGGTGGGTGGCACTGATCCCGCCTTCGCCACTGGAGGTTTCTGACCTGTAAGCCCTGCTTCAGCTTTCTTGGCTGGAAACAGACTTGGGGAGCTGAAGTGGACATAAGGCAGAAGTCTGCAAACCCCCAGGCCGGGAGGATGAGGAGACGGGGCCAGAACACCTGCCACCTGACTCGTCTGGAAAGTTGGGAGAAGCGGGATGGCTGGATGGGAGGACGAGGGGCAACTTCAGGTGGAAGCCTGGCATGGCGGTACATGCCTATATCCCAGCACTGGGGAGCCTGCGGCAGGAGGACCATTGAGAGTTTGAGGCCAGCTTGGGCTACATAGTGAGCTCAGGGCCAGCCTGAACTACAAAGTGAGACCTTGTCTCAAAAAACAAACAAACAGGGCCGGGGATATAGCTCAGTGGTTCCAGTGCCTGTCTTGCACATGCAAGGGCCGGGGTTCGATCCCCGGCAACCACATAACAATACTGGGCGTGGACACTCACGCCCAGCAGCAACCAGTACCACATCCCACAGTGCCAGGCGTGGTGGCTCAAGCCTGTAATCCCAGCACTCGGGAGGCCAAGGCAGGAGGATTGCTGTGATGTGAGTCTGAGGCTGAGCTCAGGTCCAGCCTGAAGCACAAAGCGAGACTCTGTCTCAAAAAACCTTAAAAAAAAAAAAAACAGGGCTGAGGATTTAGCTCAGTGGTTCCAGCGCCTGCCTTGCAAGCTCAAGATCCCTAGTTTGATCTCCAGTAACCACACACCACAATGCCAGGTGTGGCTCATGCCTGAAATCCAAGCACTGGGGAGGCAGAGGCAGGAGGATTGCTGTGAATTTGAAGCTCGCCTGGGCTACAGAGTGAGCTCAGGGCCAGGTTGAGAGTGAGATCCTGTCTCCAAACAAACTAACTAACTAACTAATAGGTGGAGTTTACATCTCTATCTCACCTCTATCTCACTGTGATCCTAGACACCAGTATTTGCTGCTGGGGGCCCCAACCTTCCCACCCCTATGGCAGGGACATCATAACTACCATTTGCATGGAGGACCACACAGCCATTTAAAGTGTGAATCATGGGCCAGGGACTTAGCTCCGTGGTTCCAGCATCTGTCTGGCAGGTGCAAGTTCAAACCACTATGCCTAGCACGGTGGCTCATACCTATAATCCCAGCACTCAGGAGGCAGAGGCGGGAGGATTGCTGAGTTCAAGCAATTGCATGAGCCACACACTGAGCTCAGCACCAGTCTGAACTACAAAGCGAGACCCTGTCTCCAAAAATAAAATAGAATAAAATATATTAAATTAAAAAGTGTGAATCTTGGGCTTGGAACAACATAGTTCCCGATCCGCTTCTTCTCTTGCCACTTGCCAACCTGCACAGTCAGGGCTGCTGGCCGAGGGTTCCACTGTCAAAGCAGTGACAAGAGCTCTGGGGGATGAATGTGCCTCAGGTCCTGGGGGCCTCGACTAAATGCCAGCAGTCACTCCCCATGTTCCAGGAAACCAAGACCGGAAGACGCAGGCAGGGGTCCTGGGGACAGCCCTAGGCTGTAAGCTCCCAGGGGCAGCCTCCGCTCAACACTCGCTCAGGGACGCTGGGTCCTGGGCAGGGCCAAGAATGTAACCTCCATGCCAAGCTGCAGCCCTGCCCCTGAAGACCACCGATCTCCATCAGCCCCTTTCAAATCCAAGGAAACAGCACATCCCAAAAGTTAACAGATGACATTGTTTTCCAGGTCCTAATCCAAGGACTTGTGCTTTAGTTTACAGAACACCCTGTCATGCTCTCATTGTTCCCATTTTACAGACGAGGAAACTGAGGTTCAGGGGTTGATGCCTTTCCTAAGTCACATGGTCAGCAGCAGAGCCAGGGTACAAAGCCCTTTACCTGGGCTCTCACCAGCACCGAATACAACCTAATCCATGTGCTGGCTTCACAAGCAGGGCTTCAAGACCAGCCCCAGTTGTGGCCCAAGTCCTCCCAAACAGCAAGGCTGGTTACACCACGCCACCCTGCACCCAAGTGGGCTGAGGCCTCTGAGCTTTGGATCTGGGCAACAAAGATCACAGTCCTCACTCGGGTGCTACACTTGGCTTCTTGCCTGGGGGGTTCTGCCCCTGACGGGCAGTGGACAGGACAAGCGCCACCCCTGCCAGGGCCGGGCAGCACGGCCCTGGGCTCTGTAGCTCCAGGCAGGGCCCTGGACGGTGAGCTCCGGTCCCGCCCCCGGAGGCCAGAGGTTCATAGTCCTGTCCAGCAGCGCCGGGCCTCCCGTCACAGTCCAGTGGGAAGCACCACCGAGACCAGCCATGGTAAGGGCTACCCAGCAGGACCATCTGCATGCAGTGAGACCTCCCAGAGTCCCCAGCCACCCAGTCTCACCTCCCTCTCTTTCTCCCTAGACTACTTACAGCGACAAAGGAGCAAAGGTAAGCGAAAGGGAAGGTGGGGGCCAGGTCCAGAGACAACACGGACCCAGAGAACCAGAGGGATGGACAGCGGGCGACTAACTTCCGCGTGTGCGCATGCGCCAGCAAGTAGATTGGGGGGGTCTGCCACACAAACCTAGTCTCTCAACTTCTACTGAAAAACTGACTTCTTAAATCCTTGCCAGTCTCTTGATCCTGTCTGGAAGTTCTTGTTAAAGTCTGCTTTAAATGCGTGCCGCTCTAGTGGGCATGGTGGCAAATGCCTGTAACTCCAGCACTTAAGAGGCGGGGGCAGGAGGATCTCCACAACCTCCACACCAGCCTTGGCTCCACGGTGGGTTCAAGGCCAGCCTGGACTACACAGTAGACCCTGGCTCAAACAAACGAAAAAAATTTCACGCTGCTCCAACACAAAGCTGCTCCTTTGCTGAAATCCAGACAGGCCTTCCGAGGGGGTTCAGAAGCAGAACCCCCAGAGCCTGCTTTCCACACGTGGTGCATTTTCCAAGGCCAGGCAAGGTGGGGCTTAGCTCCCCGCCCGGGTCTGGGGCTGCGGTAATGGAGGCGGCAGAGGACTCCGCTCCACCTCCAGGGTCCCAGCCTGGCCTTTGCGTCCTGCAGCCCCAGAGAGGCCGGTTCCTGCACTTCCACTCCGTGACCTTCTGGGTGGGCAACGCCAAGCAGGTAGCGGCGCGAGGGCCCGCGGCAGAGCGCGCGGGGCGGGGACTGGCTCCCGCGGGGGCGGAGACTGGCTCCCGCGGGGGCGGGGCAGCCAGGTGGGCGAGAGCCTGTGCTCGTTGCGCAATGGAGCGCGGGTCCTGGCTGGACCGCGGGAAGGAGGCCGCGGGCAGAGAGCAGCTTTGTCCCGCAGGGTCTCCGCGCCTGGGCGGAGCTCTGTTGAGGGGGCTTCCAGGAAAGGGTCCACCCTCAGGAGGCCACTGCCTCTTCCTCCAGGCCGCCGCCTTCTACTGCAACAAGATGGGCTTCGAGCCGCTGGCATACCGGGGCCTGGAGACCGGCTCGCGGGAGGTAGCGAGCCACGCGATCAAGCAGGGCCAGGTGGGTCCCAGGAGCGTCCCCTTGGACCTGCAGCTTTAAGGGGTGGCGCACATCTGTGATTCCAGCACTTGAGAGGCTGAGGCAGGAGGATCACCTCTAGTTTGAAGCCAGCGTGGGTTGCATAGCGAGACGCTGTTTCCAAAAAAAAATTTTTTTTTAATCAAAATGCACAGTGGTGAAGTGGTGAACACCTACAGCCCCTCACAGTAGGAGAATGAAAAGAGATTACAAGTTAGAGCCCAGACTCGGCAACTTAGTGCGACATTGTCTCAAAATAAAAAACAGTAGGGATAGAGCTCAGCTCAAAGGTTCTGGGTTCAATCCCCAGTATTTTAAAAGAAAAATACACACAGCCTGGCTGGTTCAGGATACCCTGGCTGGTTCAGCTACCCTGGCTGGTCCTGCCGGTAGCCTTCCTTCCTAGTTTAGCCTCCTTCTCGGCCTGGCCACACAGTTTGGGGAAACTCAGGCCTCAGAGCAGGAAGTTTGAGCAGTGACCCGGGCCACAGGATCCCTGGGCTCCTGGCCCCACGCGGGGCTGGCACCAGATGGCGCCTGGGCCTCAGGACCCAGGGGACCCTGAAAGGAGGAGCCTCATCCTGGGGTGCAGGGGTCCCTGCGGCTGGGTCCTTGGCACTTCCGGCCTCAGGGTGCTGGGGGTGGGGTGCCTGGACCACTGGCCATGCCCTTCTCTGTTTTAGATTGTGTTTGTGCTGTCCTCACCCCTGAACCCGTGGAACAAAGGTGAGGCCTGGGGTGACCCCGAGTGCAGCCCTGCGGGGGGGCTCCAGGCCCAGGAGCCCCGGCTCAGTCTCCCTTGTCCACAGAGATGGGCGAGCACCTGGTGAAGCACGGCGACGGCGTGAAGGACATCGCCTTCGAGGTGGAGGACTGTGACTATATCGTGCAGGTAACAGTGTCCTGGCCAGGGTGGGACAGGGTGCAGAGGGATCGGCAGCCCAGGCCCTGAGACCAGAATGAACCCAGGGGTGCTGTACCTCTGAGTGAACCCCCAGCCCCCTTCAGACAAACCTGCAGTAAGTTGTCAAGGCTGGCACTGAGAATTTGTGATTCCCCTGCCTCAGCCTCCCAAGTAGCTGGGATAACAGGCATTACCCTTGGCCCAGTCCTGTTTTAGAGAGAGGGGCTGGAAAGGGGGCTAGGTTACAGAGCCAGTCATGAGAGGAGAGTGCACCCTCACTTCACATTTGCTTTGTCTCCCCTGGCCTGCAACTCTGAGCCTGGGCCTCAGTTTCCCTACCTGCCCAATGGCCCAAGGCACAGGTGTGCTGTGGGGGTAATGCCTGAAGCTGGCTGGGGTGCCTGATCGAGTCGAGTCAGGACCGCCAGAGGCTGCCCAGTCTGTGGCCCTCACGGCTCTCACCACGTGGTCTCCCCTGCAGAAAGCGAGGGAGCGAGGCGCCAAGGTGGTTCGGGAGCCGTGGGTGGAGCAGGACAAGTTCGGGAAGGTGAAGTTCGCCGTGCTGCAGACGGTGAGTTGGCCTTGGGGCCCCCACGTGCCTCTGGTGCTGGCAGAACCCACTGAGATGCAGGACTCCGGACGCCCCGCTGTCACGTCCCTCCAGTGTGGCCGATGACACTTGGCCAGTCAGGGTGCAGTGCCCACGGCAGCCGCCTGCCACTTGCCCTCGGCGTGGTTCCTCCCCAGAGGGAGGCGGCAGTCAGGGTGGTGGAGAAAGGAAGCCGGGTCTGTGAGAGCCGCCGCCCCCAGCTGCGGGCAGACTGCTCCATACCACAGCTGGCAGAAGCTGGGCTGTGCCCGGGGCTGAGCCGGCCGCCTCCCGCCCACAGTACGGGGACACCACCCACACCCTGGTGGAGAAGATGGGCTACACTGGCAGCTTCCTGCCCGGATTCGAGGCCCCCAGAGTCAAGGACCCTCTACTTCCCAAGCTGTGAGTAGCCCAAACCCTTCTCCTCTTTGATGACTGGGCTTCCTGAGCCAGGGCTCCGCCACCACTGGACCGACCCCGACTCTGGCGGGTCACCTTGCGCCTCTGTGCCTCAGTTCTTCATCTGTAAAGTGGGGTTTTAATAGTGTGAATGCACAAAATAAAGTGCCTGGCCCGTAGGAAGCACCGCTAAGCATGAGCTGGTATTGTTGACAGGGCAGTGGGGAGGCAGAGATGCAGCAGCCTCCCCCCACCTCCTCCCTCTCCCAGCCCCAGGTGCGGCCTGGAGATTATCGACCACATCGTGGGGAATCAGCCGGATCAGGAGATGCTGTCTGCCTCGGAATGGTGAGCCCCAGCCCTGCCCCACCCAGGGGGACGGGCCCCAGTCACATCTGGCCCCGAGGTGGAAAGTAGAGCGTGTGGTGGCATGAGGCTCTGAGCCTGCAGAGCCATTCAGTCACTGAAGCTCCTCCAGGAAGCCCAGTGCAGAGTCTGAGCTCAGCTTGGGCTTCAGAGAATTAAAGGCCAGCCTGAGCTATATGCCAAGACTTTGACTCAAAAACAGCAAAGCTAGAAAATGTACTTGATTACAAGCACTGGAGTCCTTGAAGGATAAGAGACAAATCTATGATGTGTGTGATGTGGTCGTTGTGCCCCTCCGGAGCCTGTCAGGGACACTTTCAGGCGGACACTTGGGCTGACACATCCTGCTGGCCGCTCGCAGGTACCTGAGGAACCTGCAGTTTCACCGGTTCTGGTCCGTGGATGACACGCAGGTGCACACAGAATACAGCTCCCTGCGCTCCATCGTGGTCACTAACTACGAGGAGTCCATCAAGATGCCCATCAATGAGCCAGCGCCGGGCAGGAAGAAGTCGCAGATCCAGGTGGGGACAGGGGGCTGGGGGCTCGAGGCCGGGGCCGGGGTGACAGCTGGCACAGCGGCCTCCTTGTTTCCCCCCAGGAATACGTGGACTATAACGGGGGTGCCGGGGTCCAGCACATCGCACTCAAGACCCAGGACATCATCACCGCGGTGAGAGCCTCGTCCTGCGCCTCCATCCGCTCTCACAGCCCCAGGGACAATTCTGCAAATGGAGAGGGGCGGGCCAGGGACCTGGAAGGGTGGCAGCCCGGTCCCCACCGCTTGTGTGCGGCAGGTGCCCACCTGGAGAAGGGTCCACCCTGCGCCTTGCTGTTCAGCGCCCTCTCTGAGCCTCAGATGCTTTTACTTTGAAAGTGTGGACATTAGATCACAAAATTGGGTCTCTTCTTTAGCCCAGTGAGACAGCCTGTGTCTGTGGGTCTGGCCCTGAGGGAGGCTCAGTCCTAACTGTCCCTTACGGACAAGAGTGGACCGTTCCATGCAATCCTGGCCCAGCCAGGAGCTCGCTGCAGGACCCTGGCAGCTTTGTTGGTTCATGCACTCGTGGGTGTCTGCTGAGCACGCTCTATGCGGCAGGAGCTACTTTAGGGCAATATGGGACATGGGAGACAAAAGCAGAATAAGTGGAATAAGTAGATGATGCCGAGTGCTCGAGGGGAACGCAAAGCAGGGAAATGGGAAAGCCAGGGGGAAGCCGTCGCCCACTGCAGCCGGCAGCCCAGCCGCACCAGCCGGCCAGGACCCAGGGTGGACCGGCAGCCGACCCAGCCCTGCTCTGCCAGATTCGCCACTTGCGCGATCGAGGAGCGGAGTTCCTGGCTGTCCCGTCCACATACTACGAGCAGCTGCGGGAGAATCTCAAATCGGCCAAGGTCCGGGTGAAGGAGAGCATCGATGTGCTGGAGGTGAGGGGGGACCCCAACTTCCAGTTATCCTGCCTCGGCCTCCCAGAGTGCTAGGATTAACCAGCATGCTGCATTACTCCAGGCTGAAAGTTCACTCCTGTCTCAGCATCTATCATTTCTTTTTATGGCCGAGTTATATCTCACTATATGGCAAGATGGCATTGATTTTATCCATTCTTCGGTTGGTGGGTACCTGGGCTATTACAGATCATTGGCTGCTGTGGACCTAAGTGGACAAGGTTTCCCTGAGTGTACAGCTGGGAATGGACTCATAGAGCACTTGGTAACTTCATGTTCAGCCTTTTGAGAACTACCAGCCTATGTTCCAATGTACTTGCACAGTCTCAACACATCGTGATTCTAATTTCCACCGGCAGGATGTTTGTTTGGACTGGGCGGTGCTAGTGGCCCTGGGGACTGAACACAGGGCTTTCCTTTTTTTTTTTTTTTTTTTTTGAGAAAGGGTTTCACTATGTGGTTCAGATTGGCCTTGAACTCGTTATGTAGTCCACGGTGGCCTCAACTCAGGACAGTCCTCCTGCCTCAGCCTCTGGAGTGCTGGGATTACAGGTGTGTGCCACCGCACCCCACCAGGGCCTCTTCAACAGGAGTGACAAGTGGGGCGTGGTGGTGCACCCTTGTAATCCCCACGTTCTGGGAGGCATGCAGACGGCAAGTTTGACCCCAACCTGGGCAACTGTGCCTTAGTAAGGCTTTGACTCACAATAAAAATAATTTTTTTTAAAAAAAAGACCAGAGATGTAGCTAAGTGTGAAGGCCGAGGTTTCAATCCCCAGATGGCAAAATGAATAAGGAAAGAGATAAATAATAAAAATAAATGAGTGGCATGCTCTAATCTAAAGACCATAGGGAGGGAGGAGGGTCCAGGCCGGAGCAGAAAGAGAAGGGAGCAGTCTTGAGGGCGCCAGTACCCTATGGGGACAAATTTGGAGGTGGCAGAAGCTGCTGGACTCGGGGATCTTTTCCTGGCCCGGGCTCTCCCCGGCCCCGCTGAGCAGCCTCCTCTCCGCAGGAGCTGAAGATCCTGGTGGACTACGACGAGAAGGGCTACCTCCTGCAGATCTTCACCAAGCCGGTGCAGGACCGGCCCACGCTCTTCCTGGAGGTCATCCAGCGCCACAACCACCAGGTACGGCTGACCCCGCGCGCGCCTGGGTCGCAGGTCGCCTCCGTGGGGGCCCAGCTCACCTGCTCTGCCCGCCTAGGGCTTCGGCGCCGGCAACTTCAACGCGCTGTTCAAGGCTTTCGAGGCGGAGCAGGACCTGCGTGGAAACCTCACCGACTTGGAGACTAACGGCATGTAGGCTTCCGGCACGTGGGCCCGCCCACCCGAGGGCCCGCCCAGGACACTCCCACACAGGCCTCGCCCACCAGCCACGCCCCCCTTGCGGACAAGTCCCGTCCCCTGGAGGAGGCGCTCACGCCTGCTCCTCCCTCCCTCCCTCCCGAGTAAAGCGGCCTGGGAACCAGGCGGTGTCTGTGGTTTGGTAACTGCGCCGAGGAGCAGTGGCGGCCTTCTACCGCTAGGAGGAGCTCAGGGCCCGCACGGAGTTAGGGGTTCCAGGAGGCGGCGCGCCGAACTGGAGCAGGCGCGGGTGCAAGGGGCATTTCTGGAACTGGGGAGGCAGGAAACCGACAGTCTAGAGCAAAGGACAGGCAGTATCACTATTGCCTCCTAAATGCCAGTAAGGAAGCCAGCGGCGAGAAGACGGGCGTGGTGGTGCTTGCCTGTAATCCGAGCACTCAGGAGGCTGAGGCAGGAGGACTGTGGCAGTGAAGGTCTAAGGCAACTAACTTCAGTAGTGGGAAGACCCTTGTGAAGAGGTGACACTTGGAGCCCCCGGTGGAGAAAGTACCCCAGAGGGAAGAGGGAACAGCAACCGCCGATGGCATTATGGTCTTGAGAATGGTTTTGTTACTCAGAGCAAGATGGAAGACAGCGACCAGGGGACCTTGCTCAGCACCCCAGGACATGACTCTGGTCCGACTGGTTGGCTGCGAGAGCCCCACTTCTGTCCTGCATCCCTGGCATGGTGGTCACCGATGTCCTACCCCCTCTTCTAGGATGACAGCTATGAGAAAGGGGTTTGTTTATTCTCAGGTGTGAGTGGCGCTTGATAAATGAGGTGTGTGGCCAGGCACGGTGTTGTACACCTGTAATGCTAACACCTAGAGGCTGAGGCAGGAGGATCTCCACAAATGTGAGGCCATCCTGGGCTATGTAGTGAGTTCAGGATTGGCCTGAGCTGTCTCAAAACAAACAAAAGGACGAGGCATGTGATGTGGGACAAGAGTAGCTGATCCCAACACACTTGGAAGAAAATGATTTCTTCAGAAGCAGAGACCGAGCCAGGACTGTAGGTCCGTGTCGAGCCCTTCACAAGCTGCGAGCCCTGAGTTCGAGCCCCAGGACAGAACAGACACACATTGCTTGACGTTTGGGAGGGGTGATGGGTGGCCTTGCTGTCTTGTTCAGCTTTAAATCCTCGGTGCCCTTCCCCTCGAGTCGGCTCAGAGCCAGGTGCAGGTGGACCTCTGGGTGACAAACTGAGCGGGTACAATGGCGGAGTCAGGACTCTCTTTTCCAGACTCCGGGCCAGGGGGATGTCTGGTTTCTGGAATGAAACAGAGAGAGAACAAGAGGAGCCGGCCCTGGCCCATGCAAAGCTCCCGTCCCCTGCATGCAAAGGGACATTCTGTAACCCAGGAGGCTACACTCTGGTGCTTCTGAACCTGCTCAGACACATCTCTTATTTTGCCTGCAAACAAACAAGCGGATATTTTAGAAAGTCGAGCTATTGCACATACAAATTCAAGGACTCGGTTCTCAGAGCTGTGTTCGCCTCCCCCTACACCCCTCAGGCCCCACCCTGGGGATTCTTCTTCCTCCCCTCCCCGGCCCACTTTACCGCCACTGTGGCCATCAGGCCTCTTGATCTCCCTGCCACAGGGCCTTTGCGTGGCAGTTCCTCCCCCCGGACCCTTCTCCCAGATGTCCTAGGGCCGATGGTTTCCTTCTGAGCTTTGCTCAGATGCCCGCCCGACAGGTTTCCCTGACCACTACACTCCATATCTCACCCCCAACCAGTGGCTTCTCCTCTCTTAGCTCTTTTCCTGGAGCATTTATTCTTCATGTTGTTCGTGCTCACCACAAGGACGTGACCGAGGGGAGGCAGGCATATTTCTCTCACTCTTGCAACCGTTGTACCTAGCATAGCGTCTGAAGCATGGTAGGGTGAGCACTTCATACATACTGTGGAAAGCAGGTGTGGTGGTGCAGTGCCTATAACCCCCTGCGCTCAGGAGGCAGAGGCAGGAGGATCCTCATTAAGTTCAAGGCCAGCCTGAACTACCTAACAAGATCGTATTTGAAAAATGTCTAAAATACTGGTTGAACAACGAATGTCTTGGAAATACCCTCTACCCCGGCTGAGCCCCGATCCCAGCACTTTTCCTATGAATCCATCCACAATAGGATTCCCCGGATGTACAATTCCTAAAAGCAGCTCACCGCAGACAAAGACATCTGCTTGCTTTCATTTCAGTACTTTGACTAATGCAGCTGCAAAGAACACCCTTATACACTGTCCCGCACAGCCCTGTGACTATCGTGCTCAATTCCTGACAATGGAATTGACAGCTGAACTCATGACCTTGTGCTTTTTTTTTTTTGAGACAGAGTTTTGCTTTGTAGTTCAGGCTGAACTCGCATCCCAGCAATCCTCCTGCCTCTGCCTCTGCCTCCGCAGTGCTGGGATTACAGGCGTGAGCCACCACGCCTGGCATTATGGTATGGTGCTACCGATTGCTGCTGGGCGTGATCAAACCTGGGCCCTTGTGCTTGCAAAACAGGCACCAGAACCACTGAGCTATATCCCCAGCCCATGACTTGGTGCTTTCGAGGCAGGCATGCCGCCACTGAGCTAGTTCCCTGGCCCAGACAGTGGAAATTTGGACCAAGAGGTTTTGTGTTTTTATTGGTTGACTGAGACAGAATCTCACTTACGCAATTTAGGCTGGTCTTGAACTCAGTATGGAGCTGGCCTTGAACTTGCAGCAATCCTCCTGCCTCAGCCTCCCAAGTGTTAGGATTACAGGTGTGTGCCACCATCCCTGCATTTACATTTACATTTACATTTATGCATCCCTGCATAATACATTTTCAACACTTGCTTGTCAGTATCTAATTTTCCCTCCTAAAGGCTGCAGCCCTCTCCCTTCCCCCTGCCTCTGCCCACCAGCACTGAGTATTTGTAACTCTTGGAGCTGGCCAGTTTGAGGAGGCAAAGTCTTGTGGTATCCTTCATGTTGCTGCAGAAGGCAGGCCCGGCACCCTCCAGCCGTGTGTGCTGCTTGTTGCCAAGACTTCACGTCTGTGCTTCTCAGTGATCTAACAGCCTCTCCATGGCCCACTGTTGGGCAGAACAGACCAGCTCCCCTGCAGTGCCACCGAGAGATGTGCTGAATCCTGCCCAACCTGTGACTTTTGTTGGACTTTTTCCTGTGTCAAATGCAGACTGGCATTCAACTTTTTCCCCAACACCGAGGTTGAACCCACGGACTTTGCACTGAGCTACATGGCAGTCTTCTGAGACAGGGTTTTGCTCATTTGCTTAGGCTGGGCTCAAACTTGTGGTGCTCCTGCCTCGGCTTCCTGGAGTGCTGTGATTATAGCCATAGGACACCAGGCCTGGCTCCTGCTAAACATTTTTGAGGAATCAAGTTCTAATGATGGCAGCAGGATAACTGATCTTGTTTCCTAACTAGATTCGTAAGGCTTTATATTAAATAAATCTACAAGAACAACCTCACAGGGGGCTGGGTAGCTCAGTGGTTCCGGTGCCTGTGTTGCAAGTGCAAGGACCTGGGTTGATCCCCGGTAACCACATAACAATACTGGGTGTGGAGACCCACACCCAGCAGCAACCAGTACCACATACCACAGTGCCGGGCGTGGTGGCTCACGCCTGTAATCCCAGCACTCGGGAGGCAGAGGCAGGAGGATTGTGATGTGAGTCTGAGGCTGAGCTCAGGGCCAGCCTGAACGACAAAGCGAGACCCTGTCTCAAAAAAGAAAAAGAAAAAGAAGAACCTCACAGCTGGCAGGTACTGTCTGACACGATCCGGGCCAGTTTCTGGACTCCACCTTGGGGCACAATGTGAGGGCACTGTGCCCCGCATCCTGCCCACCCCCCCCCCACGAGCAGAAAGAGTAAGGAGAGAGAGGAGAGTAAGAGACGGCGTATCTGTAAGAAAAGTCAGTATATTTATGGTTTGCTTTATAAAAGTTACTATAATACAATGGTACATAGTATTGAATTCACAAAAATATGAACAAGTATTTACAGCAAGACACACCCACAACGGAAACACTTCTCTTCAAAACAAGTTACGTACGGATGGCAGAGTCTACGCACAAACAACCCTAATGTTTATCCGTTCTCTTCTTCGCAGAGGGAGGAAAGGAGAGAAAAGGAAAAAAAAAAGAGAAAAAGCAAAAAGCAAGGAACCCCCGACACTTCAAAAGTAGAGATCGGAAGGGAAAATAGGCCGACGCGTATGTGGGTTTTTCCGAACCTTTCAGGGGTGACAAGGACCGGGGAAGGGGGCCCAGGCCAGCCAGGCCAACAGGGGCTCTGCGGCCGGGCCGCGGCCGGGTTGGGATGGCTCCCCCGGCTTCGTCGTGCTGTCCCCTCTTCTTCAGTGGGGGGCAGGATAAGCCAGCCCCTCCCGTGGGGGCTCACGAGAAACTTCAATTCGCTGTCTCTACAAACTCCACCACTTCCTCGTGTGAAAAATAAATATTTCCTTAGTCACACAATGAGGCAGAAAACTTCGATCGGAAGAGAAGGTCTCCGCTGTGCCAGGTCCCCTCTGTCTAAGGCCCCCCGATTCCCCTGACTTTGAAAACCAGAGGGCACAGTCCCAAACAGAGAGGGCCTGAGGGGATTAAAAAAAACACAACACAACAAAACCGCCAACAACAAAAAAAGAGAAAAATAACAATTCTTTGTACAGAATTTACACGATAACAAGCTTGACACAAGCTGAGATACCAGAGGCTCCACGTCCACAGTGGGCAGAGTCGCTCTTGGCGAGGACCTGGGTCACAACAGTCTCTTTCCGGAAAGTATGTACATGCCTGCTGCTTTGGGGACGGGGGGACTTGCTTTTGTGTGTCGTTTTTTTTTTTTTTATTTTATTTTTTTATTTTTTGGAAGTACAAAGAAATGAGCAAAAAAGTCTTCCCACGTGTTTCTACAAGAAACAATGTTTCCAAGAAAAAGTCCTTTATGGCAGTCTATATACAGAAGTTGGTTCTGAACTTCAAAAACCTATTTTTTTTTCCCTTCGTTTTGATTTTATACACGCACAAGAAAAAAAAAATTCATGGAAATAAACTCTGAAAAGGATGGGGGGACGGGCAGAAGGGGGGAAAAAAAAAAACCTCTCAAAGACTCAGATTTGAGTTTTAAAATCTTTTGCAAGATTTTCTTTTCTCTGGGAGAAATAAACTGCTCACTCCGAAAATAAATAGGCTCTAGCTGAGCTCTGGGGTAGGTAGGGGCTGCCGGTGGCGGGGTGAGCAGGAAGCTTATAAACAAAAATGCCACATGCGCTCGGTCAGGCAACCCGTATGGCGGGGCTGGGGACCCGCCCGCCCTGGGAGCCCCTCGGCCTGGCTGTGAGGGCAGCAGAGATCGGGGACGGCTGTCCCAGCGTGCCACCCGCACTGGGGTCCCCGGGGGCTCCCTCGTTGCTGGCATCCGAATGAAAAAGTAAACATCGAACCCAAGGATTTGGGGGAGTGGGGTGTGGGACTGACGGGGTCTGGCCACCGGGGCGCGACAGCCTGGGGCGCAGCCCGGGGAGGAGTGGTGTCCTCGAGCACGGAGGCCTCTAGGGATGCCGTCGTGAGGTCGGGGCCTAGCGCCCCGCCTGGCCTCTGCCCCGCCCCGCCCCGGCCCGCCCCATCCTGTCCCAGGACGAACCAGCATACGTCCAGGATGGACACAGCCCCACGAGGCTCTGCAGCCCCGCCGGGTCCCCTCTTTGATCTGCCTTCACATTTCAACGGTTAAAATGTCTTTTTTTTAGATGAGGAAGGAAGGGAGGAGAGGACATAACGATGTAGCAGCATCCACGGGGAGAGGCGGGAGGACAGAGGGGCAGGAGGCACGGGAGGGACAGACAGTTTCTGTCAGAGCCGACAAAAGTCCTGAAAGGAGCATTTTTTAAAAATGAGGGGGACACAGGCTAGGACAGAAGCCCTTTCCGCCGCCGCAGGCGGGCGCTGCAGGTGGGGCTTGGGTAGTGTTGGGTGCCAAGCCCTGCGGTGGCCAGAGGGGAGAGGGACAGCACCTGAAATGGGGGGTTGGCACCACTGCCTAGTTGAGGGTCCCCCGGCAGTTCTCGGAGCCGCAGAGGCAGGGGATTTTCACGTCCTCGATGGGGAACTTGTAGTCATATGTGATCTCCTCGTTGACGCTGATGTGCTGCTTCGAGTAGATGACGATCTTCTTCTGAGACTCCACTGTGATCACCTTAGCGTAGCAGTTGGGCTGTGGGCAGGGCGGGCACGGCAATGAGCGCCCGATGCAGCACTGAGGTCCCCCCCGCCCAGCCACATTCAGGCCCTGTGCCTTGGTCACCAGCCATAGGCTTGGCAGCCTTACAGCCTGCATAGGTGACAAAGACCTCTGATATTCGCTGAGAATGACAATGACAGCACCAGGCGCAGTGGTGCACTCTGGGAGGCTGAGGCAGGAGGCTGGCAGGTGTGAGCCCAGCCCGGCGACCGCTCAACCTTAGCACTGGTGCTGCCGAGGTGAAAGCACAGACCCCGTCTCCAAATAAGCACCGGATCAGGGTCAGGGCAAAGGAACTGGGTTCAATCCCTACTACTCAAGAAAAAAAGAGACAATGACAATCTCCTGTCTTCTGCTGCTGCTCAGTGAATACACAGATTATATCTCTAACCCAGGCCTCACTTCCAAGCGGTGTCAGGAAGATGCAGCCTCTGCTGCCTCTTTTCACTCTTTGTTACTCCTGGGAATAAGGACAGAGACACGACCACCCACCTACAACTCGACCGCATTCTTTTTGAGATAGAAGCTTGCTAAGTTATCCAGGTGGGACTCCTTGTGATCCTCCTGCCTAACTGGCCTTCCAAAGTGCTCAGATCGCAGGCACGTGCCATGCTGCTTCTATAAAAGTTTGCTGAAGATGTAGCTCAGCCTGGCAAGAGCAAGGTCCCAAGTTTGTTTCCTGGTACAAAAAGAGACACACACACAGGCACGCACACACACACATGCACCTATTCCATGACCAGCTTATCTTCTGTGACTGCTTTCTTGACAACTCTAGAGGGTTTTTGGTTGTGCTGTTTTGGCAGTACTGGGGCTTGAACCTAAGGCCTTCACACTGAGCTACATATCCAGCCTTTTTAGTTTGAGACAGGCTCTCATTGTCACTGAACTACTCATCCTGGGTTCAAATTTGCCATCCTCCTGCCTCAGCCTCCCAGAGTGCCGGGCTGATAGATGTGTACCACTGAAGAGTTAATTAGCTGCTATCACGGACATCTGGGCACAAAGCCAAATGGGTGCCATCTGGCCCTCTCCAGGAGAGGAAAGCCGGCCACTCACCCTTCCAGAGCCGTAGAGCCAAGCACCTGCTTGCACCATGCCAGCCTTGCCATACACTCAGGGCCCAGCACCAACTTACTCAGCCTTCTCTGCCACCGATGTCTGGCCCCACCCAGCCAGGGGCCTGTCCTTTATACCACCACTGCTCCCCACCTCTGGCTGCCAGCTGCAGCCAGGCCTCTGTCACGGGAGCTGGACCCTGTGTTCTCCTGTTGCCAGTGTCACCCTGGCAGAATCTGCTCCTGACCAGCAGATATGAGTCGCGCCTTCCAGCCGGCTGGGATGGGAAGGCAGGGCCTGCTTGCTCCTCTGGGCTCAGCCCCGCCCATTGTCTCCGCCCTGCTGTCACAAGCAGTGTTTTAACCCAGTACTGGGTAGCCAGGTCCTCCCTGCTGCCCCAGAGCCTTTGACCATGCCTTTTCTTCTGACTAAAACACTGGCCCCCCCACCCCATACCACCGCACTAAGCCCTGTGGACTCTCAGATCTCAGACAGTGCTGAGCATGGGAAGGTTTACAGGTACCAACATGCTGCGGGCCTGGAGTAATTCTCCCAGAGGAACCTGCTAGGTAGCAACACCAGCTTTGTTCCACCGTCCTACTGGCCTCGTCTCAAGGGCTAACACCATACGTGGCCACTCTGATGTGCCCACGTGGGGCAGGAGCTCTGGGGCTCCACGAGCGATTTCTCAAGCGCCTGTAATCCTCAATGTGGCTGCACAAGACACGGAGCTTGTTTTACAGAGCAGAGCCCTGGGGCTCACAGGACGAAAGCTTCTTTTCTGTTTGTTTTTTTAGCTGTTTGAGATACTCTCACTGCATATCCCAAACTTGCCTCAAACTTTGGTGATCCTCCTGCTTCATCCTCCCAAGTGCTGGGATTACAGAGGTGTGCCACCCTGCCCACGTAAGAAAGCCTCCTTGCGTGGCTTTCATGTCCCTCCTGTCACCGCCAAGGAACCCAGGCAGGGAAACAGGCTGTGTAGGCTCCGGATTCGCCTGCCCAGGGCCTGCGGTTCCTGTGCCCTGACAGGAAGGGGTGTGTGGCCACCTGTCTCTATACACTCACGTTGCAGCTGTGGTTAATGAAGCGGGCGAAGTTGCCACACTTGGTGGCATCAATGATGGTGTCGTGGTCGACTCGGAACATGTAGCTGCTGCCAATGCCCTCGTCTTCATACCTCTTCTCCCGCATGTCCGCAATCACCTGGCCCGGAAGGACATCGTCAGTCAGGGCTGACCCTGTGCCCGCCATGCCCGTCCCACCGGGCGGTGCCTACCTGGCGGATGTTCTGGCCCACGTACTCAATGACCATCTCGTCAGCTGCGATGGGCTCCATGGCGAACAGGCCCCAGTCGTGAATGTGGCTCTTGCAGAATTTAAGCTTTTTCTTCCGGAACTGCAGGGGGGGAAGGTGGGGAGGGGTGAGGCCTGGTCTCAGGTGCCCTCTGCGGCCCTGGCCGCCCTGTCAGGGGCCTGGCCTCACCTTGAGCTGGTTGAACTTGAGCAGGTCGCTATCACAGCTGCCGGTGAAGGAGGACAGCAGGCGGCGCTGCTCTGAACGCCGCTCGGAGCCGGCCCGGGTGGACGCGTGGGGCTGCGCCGGGATGCTCATGCCCTGGAACGGAGGGGTGGCTGGTCAGGAGGCCACGGCAGCCTCCGTTCACCTGGGGTAGGCCTGGCCTGTGCCTCCCTAACCAGGGCAGGTCTCTGCGTCCTCTTTCCCTCTGTGGCCAACACACCCAGCGCTTCGGGGTCAGTGCCCAGGGGGACTTTCTTCAGTAGCCCCTCCAGTAACGTCTGCACGGGGTCAACCCCAACTCGCTGAGGACTCCGGGGTGCCCTGACCTCATCAGGCCTGCAAGACGGTGGGTTCTTCCTTGGAACCCCAGTGGCTCTTTCTTCTCTCGGCCTGTGCATCCTCTGGCCAGCCCTCAGTCCCAGGTAGACCCCAACTTCCTATGTCCCTCTCAAGACCATGAGTCCAACCCATAGGCAGGCCGGCCCGGAAGGCCCAGCAGCTGCATTGTGCTCAACCCTCTAGACCCTGGCAGTCAACTACTCACCAGCGGCTGGGCTTGGGAAACCACAGCTCTGTCCCCCTAACTCCCGCCCCAGGCCAGCATCAGTCAGGGTTAGGGCCACACACTCGCAACCCCAGCACTCGGGGAAGCTGAGGATCACAAGTTCAAGCTCAGCCTGGACAACTAAGTGACAGTGAGACCCTGTAGTAGAATTAAATAGAAATAAATGAAGAGGGCAGGCCTTTGTTTCCATCTCCAGCGTGGAGAAGCAGCAACCAGCACCACCAAATCTACCCTCATTATCCCAGCTGCCAGAACCTTCAACCTGTCTCCCCTTTGCAGCCCACTGAATCCTCAACTCCCCTGCCCTAGGGCCCTGGCTCAGGATGCTTTTTTGTGTGTGTGACAGGGTCTCACTTTGTAGTTCAAGCTGGCCCTCAGCTCACTATGTAGCCCAAGCATACCTTGAACTCAAAGCAATCTTCTTGCCTCTGCTTTCTGGGAGTGCTAGGATTACAGGCGTGAGTCACCATGCCTAGCAATGTTATGTGTGGTTAGTGAGTACTGTGCTTACAGGCATGAATCACCATGCCTGGCACTGTATGTGGTTAGTGGGAATCCAACTCGGGGCCTTGCACTTGCCAGGCAGGTGCCAGAACCACTGAGCTAAGTCTCCGGCCCTCAGGACGCTTTCTTTAAATATGAACTGCTGCAATCAAGAAGCTGCTTTCCTGCCTTAACTTTTTGCTTGTCTGTTTGAGACAGGGTCTTGACTATGCGGCCCAGGCTGGCCTGGAGCTTCTGATCCTTCTTCCTCTGCCTCCCGAGGACTGGGTCTTTTATTTTATTTTTGCACTACCAGGGATAGAACTCACGACCTTGCACTTGTGAGGCAGGCAGGGGTGCCACTGAGCTACATCCTCAGCTGGCCAAGCACAGGACTACAGCATGAGCCACCGTGCCCAGCCTGCTTTCACTTAACTGGACCCTTTTCTGTTTCTCCGAGGTCTCTCCTGGCCATCCACGTGGGTCTTTCGCTTCGGCCCTTCGACTTCCCCTCCTGCCATTTTCTCGGACACATCTGAGCCCCCTTAGTGCCCACCTCCCACCCCGGCACATGGCTTCCCCATGGAAAACCACCCTGTTCACTGTGGAGCCCTGAGCACAAGGCCTGGTACTCACCAGGCACTCAACAGATATTTGTGGAATTAAAAAAACAAACCAACCAACAAAAAACACAGCAATAATGCGGTGGAAACCTTGGCATCCTAGTCAAAAGGCCTGCCCACCCGTAGGACCCGGCCAGCTGGTACCTGGGTGTCCGCAGGGGGCTCGTCGGTGCTGGCGCGGCTGCTGTTGAGGTATCGGAGCTTGTCCTTCTTGTCAATGGTGTAGAAGCCCTCACTGCGGGCACAGCCTGTCACGTGCTCACGGATGCCATCGTCCCGTTTCTTTTTCTTAGCAGAAGAGAGGCTGGTGGGTGGGCGTGTGTCAAGGGCCACTCAAGACATTCTCAGAGGAACCCTGCTGCCGCTGGGTACCCTCCCCAACCCCAGACCGGTCTCCAGGGTCACCAGCGCCCACCCACCATGCTGCCTCCATGCAGCTGCCCGCTGGCCAATACCACGGACACTCGATAACCAGCTGCACGGCCCTGGCAAGCTTGCTGGGCACTTTCTGTCTCTGTCTCCCACTTGGACACCGAGCTGAAGGAGCGATGCCGCCTCCTTCAATGGTGAAACATACCCAGAGCACTTGGCAGAGTGGGAGGTGCTCTGTAAATGACTGCTACAATGCGGATTGTGCTGGCTTCCACCTCAGCACCCAGGGGGCAACATGAATTCTAGACCCAGACTTGCCACACTGGAGCTGTGACTTTGGGAAGGTCATTCAGCCCACGAGTCTGTTTCTTCCTGCGTAAAATGGGAATCCTAACGGCCCCATCTCCCTGGGCTACACAGTGGCGATGGCTGTTGAGCCTGCTAACTCCAGGACGAGAGAGGGCTGGCACAGTGTCTGTAAGTGCCAGTGGCAACTCCACTCACAGCCCGCCCAGGTGCTGCACCAATGCTGGCTGGCAGGCGGCAGGGACTGCTGTGACTGCTCTCACGGGTGTGTGGACAGCTACGGACTGGGAGACCCTGGGGGCAGGCAAGAGCTGCCCACACGCCACAGGCTGAGCACCCACGTCTGGCAGGATATAGGGGTGGTAGACCCAGAGCGTGTCGTTGAGCCAGTCCATGCCATTGTCCTGCTGCAGCAGCCGCTCATAGGTGACACACAGGAAGCGGATATCCTCCTCGTCAATGCCACCGTTCCAGATGTCATACAGGATGGTCATCTCCTCGAACTCGGAGCGGGGCCGGAAGAGGGGCTGGGGTGGTGAGAGCTCCGGGGAGGCCGAGGGGGCTACCAGGTCCTCGTGGCGCTTCTTTGGGGGCCGGCGCCACGGAGGCCGTGCCTTGGCCAGCTCCATGTACTCCTCGGTGACTTCGTCACGCCCACGATGGCCTGGAGGGATGGCCTCGGAGGGCCACTGGTTGTCCAACTCCTTGAAGGGCAGCTTGGCAGGCTCAATGGGTGGTGGGGGTGGGGGAGGTGGTGGTTGGGGGGGCAGGGGAGGTGGGGGTGCTGGGATCCCCGCGTTCCGAAAGTCCAGGGTCACAGCCCGGGGGTCGTGGGTGCCGGGGAAGATGGGGGTCTGTGGCGTGCCTGGCAGGAGCAGGAGGTCCCTCCCAAGGGTGACCCCTGTGGGTGGCCGGACCAGAGACCCATCCAGGGACAGCATCGACGGTGGGGACCGCCGGGGCCGGCCCGGCTTCCTCTTGATGGGGGGTGGGCAGGGGGCTAGAGGGGCCGGGAGGAGGGGTGGCAGCTGCCCAGGTGCCCGAGCCTGGGCCCTCAGGACAGGGACAGGCAATGCCAAGGGCAGGGGCAGGGGCAGGGGGAGTGGGAGAGGCAGGCCAGTGTCCAGGAGCACTGGGGAGGCTAAGGGGCCAGGGCGCTCATCACGTCGGCCCGTGGGGAGGGGACACACAGGGAGTAGCAGGGGCCCACCGGGCTCCGGAAAGGTGGGCGTGAAGGTAAAGTCCCTGCCAGGCGTCCGTGGGAGCCCCCCGCTGCCCAAGCTGGGAGACTGAGATGGGTAGGAAAAGGGGCTGCCAGGCACCTGTGGGGAGCTCAGAGACAGGTTGCTGCTGCCCCCCGAGAGCGGGGGTTCCCCACCAGGGGTGGCTGGCACTGTCTCTGTGCTCTGCGACTTGGCGAGGCTGCCACAGAGGCCTGGGGTTCTCGGGGGCTGGTCCTCGGGAGGGGGCTCCAAGGGCCTGGGTGGGGGTGGGGGCTCTGGGGCCTCGGGCTCAGGGGGTGGGCTGGGTGGTCGGGGCGGCCGGGGGGGTGGCAAGGGCGGCTGTGGGGGCAGGGATGGCACTGGAGGGGGCTCAGGCTCCACTTCCAGGTCTTGCTCTGCAGAGAAGTGGGCAAGAACAGGCTTGGGCTACTGCGTTCCAACTCACAGACCCTAGACTGCCTCCCTACTATGTGACACTACCCGAGTCCTAGACACCACCCCGGTAACCCAGGCGAAGACACTCAGCACCAGCCCGGAGTCAGGCACACAGCAGGCGCCTCAGGAATGTTGGTGGGCAAAATCAAGGCCACAGGAGACCAAGCTGTCAGCCTGCGTCTTTCTTCTGATTTCTTTGAGACACTGTGTAGCTCAGGATGGCTTTGAACTCACTCTGCAGTTGAGGCTGGCTTGTACTTGTGGCAATCCTCCTGCCTCTGCCTCCCAAGTGGTGGGATCACAGGTGTGCACCACCACACCGGGCCCCCTGTGCATAAGCTTCGTAAGGACAGGTATATTTGGCCGATACTGTATTGTTAAGGCCTAAAACAGTACTGAGGACCAACAGAACCTTAATACTGCATTACTATTCAAAGATCTGTGGCCAGAGGAAAAACACCAAAATACAGTAAGCAAAATGCACCAGGTCTCTCTTTTGAAGGAGTTAGGAGAAGCAGGTAGAGGCGCACCTGGCCTCTGAGTTACAGGTACTCGGCTCAGGCTGTGTCCTAGGAGCACCAAGGACTCGTGTCACTACTGCATACTCTGTTGAAGCCACCGTCACAGGGCTCCTGGGGCTTTTTCTCGGGCAGGGAAGTGGGGGTGTGGTGCATGCAGCCCCTTTCCCCTCTCCTGGCACCTCAAAGTGGCCCCTCTGACGGTTAATAAATGGCCACGACGCTGTCACCCCCTTTGTAAACACCTTCTGGTACCTGTGGTCCCTGTGGCTACCATCGCAATGTGAGGCTCGGTGACAGTTTGATGGACAAACAATGTGCATATGTGCCACGGATGCCAATTCAGGGGAGCTTGCTTTGGACTGCAAGGCACCTGCCCACCCGCTCCCCGCAAGGTCACAGCTGTACCTGGTACTCGTTCTGGGGTCGGGGGACGTGGCAATTCCATTTCCGTGGGAGGGGGCTCTGGTGACATCAACATGTTTGCTTCCTGGTTTGGGCCTGGTTCTTCGGGGGGCTCCTTAGACCCCACTGGCTCCTCAGCAGCCACAGGCACAGGGGGCTCCTCCCGGGTGGGGGTCGGTTCCCCCAGGGCTGCGTCCTCAGCCTCAATATCCACCTCTTCTTCTGTGACCAGCGGCTCCATCGCAGCTGCCCCAGGGGCCAGCGTGGCCTCTGCCCTGCCCAGCTCAGCGTCCTCAGGACCTTCAGGGGGTGCATCCTCCTCTGTCACTGACACTACTGCTGCCGCCACTTCCTCCTCCTCCTCTTCCTTTGGTGCCATCTCCTCTTCATCCTCCGAGGACTCCGATGAGGACTCAGAGCTGGACACAAACTCCGAAGACTCAGAACTCTCGCTGGATGACTCAGCGTCGGCTTTGGACGTGACGACACTCACGGTATCCTCTGAGGGTGTGGACACAGCGAGGAGCCACATCACTATCGGGGGACCCAGCTCCGTGCCAGACGCCTCCCAGGACCTCACACTGGGGGAACCCAGCTAAGCGCAGCCCTTGGACAGAGTGGGACACAGATGGGGGATAGCTGGCTCTGGCACAGGACCAATATCCCGCTGCAGCACAGCGTCAAAGGCTCGCTACTGCCAGGCAGGGCCTCCACACTGAGTACATCCTCAGGCCCCTTTTCATTTTTCAACTTGAGACAAGTTCTCACTAAGTTGCCCAGGCCGACCCTGAACTTGTGATCCTTCTGCCTCGGCCTTGCAAGTGCTGGGATTCTGCCAGTGCTCAGTGTGCTCTGAATGCCTGTCCAGCTCCAGCCCTGGCCCAACACCCGCCCATCTACTCTCCATCTCCACAGATGCAGCCACGCTGGGCATCCTCTGAATGTCTCAAGAGGGCCCAGACAGCCACCCGCCCAGCCCCGCAGGGAGGCCAGGGTGCTCACCTCCATCCGAGTCCTTGTCGTCCTTCTCGCTGGTCTCCGACAGCACAGCCCCACCCACCTCATCGTTGTCAGACTCTTCCTGGTCATCACTGTCTTCCAAGTCACCCTGGGGATGGGCACAGAGGGAGGGTGAGCCCACGGGCGCTTCCGGCCCACCCGGCGCTCCCTGCTGCCCGTGCGGTGTGCACCTTCTCTGACGAGGATGAGCTTGAGGACGAGGACGACAGCCGGCTCCGGGGGCCACGCTCCTCCTCCCCCTCCTCCACATCCTCCTCTTCCTCCTCCGTGCTCTCCCGCCCCTCCTCCTTGTCAGACTCAGAAGACGAGGGTGAGGAGGTGGAGGAGCCCGAGGACGAGGATGCCGACGAGGACGAGGACACCGACAGCGACTCCTTCTCATCTTCCTCCCCGCCGCTGTCCAGCTCCAGCGGCCGCGCCGGCCGGCGCCGCACACCCATGCCCTTGAGGTCCCGCTTGGCCAGCTCACAGGGGGCATCAGCCGGGTCGCGGTCCCGCTCCCGCTCCGACTCTGCAGCGGGGAAGAAGCAGTGAGCGCCCTGGGAAGGGGGAGGCTGGTGGGGCGGGCAGGGCAGGGCAGGGCAGGGCAGTACCTTCGTCCTCCTCGTCCACCGAGGTAGAGGGCCGAAGCCGCTTCTGGTCACCCGAGGAGGCTGTGTCTGGCGGCTCCTTCCGCTTGACCTTGAAGGAGGGCAGGCGGATGGCGCCGCGCAGCCCGATGCCCAGGCCCAGGCCCTCGTAGCCCAGGCCCTCGCCCTTGCCCCACGACTCCAGCAGACACGAGGCAATGCGGTCTTTGGGCTTTGGCCGGTCCTCGTCCTTGTGCTCGCCTGACTTCACCGGGGTCAGCGAGGCCTGTTGGGGGGGGACAGCCAGGGTGACAATGCTGCTGCCACCTTTCCAGCAGTCTGCCCTCCCCCAGTGGCAGCGACAGCGACAGCAGCCCTCCACATGCAGTCAATGCCCTGCCAGGTACACATCTGTACTCAAAGCTCATGAGCAAGGGTCACCCTGTCCCACTTTTACACTAAAAACAGCGCCCACAAGCCCAGCATGATGGGACATGTCTCCATTCCAGCACCCTGGGAGGCTGAGGCAGGAGGATTTCAAGTTTGAGCCCCGCCTGCTCAAAACACAAGATAAAAAGAGCTGGGGAAAGAATCAAGTCATGTCATGTTCTGGTACAACCTCTCAACATTGAATGCGATGATGATGTGTATTAATAATGTACCAATAAAGATTTAAATTAAAAAAAAAAAAAGAGCTAGAGGGTACAGCTCCGTACAAAGGCCCTGGGATCAATCCCCAGCTTGACCTCTAAACGCACAAACTCAGCACTCGCAGACGGCTTCACTGAGGCCGCCCCTGCAGGCTCCTCACACTTGGCCTTCAAGGGAGGTGGGAATGGGGCAAAGGAGCGGCCCTGCGAGGCGCAGGGAGCGGGCTCGGCAGGCAGGGTGCTTTCTATTCAAGCATTAGGCAGGAGGCTTCAGTTAGCTGGTAGCGCCAACATAATTAGGTTGCACCATAAAAACATCTTGCTGTAGGGCTCATTCGGGTTTTATTGTCCCATTATACAGATGAAGAACAAGCCAACACCTGTCACCCACCTGCCACCCACCTGCAGGCAGGGAGCAAGCTGGCAGCACACTGAGGATATGCAAAACTGAGAACCCTGGTCATTTTCCAGGACAGAGGGGCACCGGGGACTCAACTAGGACAGTGATCGAGACACCAGGCACAGGGGTGGTGCTGGCTACTCAGAAGGTAAAGGCGACAAGGAGTTTGGGGCCAGCCCAGACTCTCAGCAGCAGAGCAATATCCGATCTCAAAAGTAAAAAGAGGTCCTTTCTTATGTAGCGAAACGGGTTATAGATCATTTCTAGGATAACCAAGAGACCAACTCTCTGCGAAAAAGGAAAAGTGTGAGCGGTCCTGCCAAGACAGGACTTAACGGAGGCAGGAGAGGGGAGGGGCCCTGGCCCCGAGCAGCTGCCATCGCCACCAGTGGGTAACAGTGTGTCCAGGGAAGCGAGGGGGGCTCACCTTGGCCATCCGCTCCTTCTTGTCCCACCACTCATCAAAAGCCCGGAAGGCCACCACCTCTACCATCTTGCGGTTCAGGTCCCGCTTCATGATGGCCTTAAGCTCCTTGAGCACCACCAACAGGACGCCGTCCACTGTGGCCTTGTGCGGGTCCTCCTGGCGTGGCACGTAGCCAGGGGGTGGCACCGAGGGGTCAAACTTGGGCAGGGGTGGCCAGTGTTGCCCGCGGCCGGGACCACTGTTGCCCAGGGAGAAGGGGCCACGGTAGGGCGGCAGGTTGACAAACTGCAGCCCGGCCGAGGCAGCAGCAGCCGCGGCGGCCATGAAGGGCGGGTAGGGACAGGCACCCTGGCCGGTCATCAGCCGGCTGAGCATCTGCGTCTGCATCTGGAAGGACATGGGCATCCCGCCCCACTGGCCGCCCAGCACATGGCTCATGTCCACCTGCATCACGGGGAACAGTCCAGGCGGGAAGGGTGGCAGCGGTGGCAGGATGGGCGGGGGAGGGACACCGGGTGGCGGTGCTGGCAGGGGCGGTGGGGGCACTGACACGGCGGGGTGGGCCGGGGGTGGTGGGGGCGGGGGTGGGGGCAGAGGGGGAGGCATGGGGAAGCCCGGCTGTGGCGGGGGTGGGGGCGGGGGCAGCGGCGGGAAGCCAGGTGGCGGGGGCAGCGGCAGGCTGGGGGCCAGTACGTTGGGGGCTGCCACAGCCGCTGACCCGGGGGTCACCACCATGGGTTTGGGGCAGTCAGCACTGGTGATGGGGGCAGAGGGCATCTCATCGTCCGAGATCTCCATGTCCTCACCCGAGGACTGGTGGCCCTGCAGAGAGAACGGCATGGATAAGGAGGGAGGCTGAGCGGGTCCGGTTCCCTGGAGCATGACGCGGCCTTCCAAGACTGCGGAGGCAGGTGTGGTGGCACAGACCACCAGCCCAGCGCCCTGCAGCTGAGGAAGGACGACTGCTTCAAGCTAAGAGCAGCCTGGGTACATGGTGAGACTGTCTCAAAAACAAATTTAACAACAACCAGAAAGACTCAGGTGACCAAGGTAGATTCTCAGCCACTTGGCCCTATGGCTGTCTCTCAGCCTGTCCAAGTGTCAGTTTCTCTAGTTTCATAGGGTGCATCACAGTACCTGCCTCTCTGGGTTACATGAGGATTTATGCATTCATTCAACAAACATTTGCTCGGCCTCTAGGAGCCAGGCACTGTCCTGGGTACTAGGCACCAGATGTGACCAAATCTTGCTCTCGCAGAAGTGAACTTCAAGACAGAGGAGAGAGGATAGCCAGATGGAAGACAGGAAGCAGGTAGTGGCCATCACACAGAGAAAGTGGAGGGAAGGGGTGGCCCAAGGTCAGCAGATTCAGTTTCAGTCTGAGACCTGCGGTAAACCGTGTGCTCAGAAGACACCACTCAGAACTGACACTTCCGTGTGCCCGGAGACTACGCACATTTGGCTACTCCTTCCCACAACCTGCAAAGGACACATAATATTTCCATCTTCACTAGCGAGGAAGCCAGGACGTGAAACAGCGTAAGCGAGCGAGGGAGCACCCAGGAAGTGGTGCCTCAGCCTGTCCCCGCTCTGTGGCCAGGAACCTGGCACCCGAGGAGGAAGGGGAGCAGAGGGTTGGTAGCCACTTAGGGCTCATCAGTAGCTGGGGTTTTGCTCTCTTCTCCATAAGGAGCTTTCTTTTTCTTTCTCTTTTTTTTTTTTTTTTGCAGTACCAGATATCAAAATGAGGCCCTTGTGCTTGCAAGGTAGGCATGGTACCACTGAGCTACATCCCCAGCCCACAGAAGGCTCGCTCCACAGCCTCATCTCCGCACACTTAGTAGGGGCACAGCGGGCTAAGAGCTTTGGATGCCAGGCTCTCATTTCTTATCTGCCAAAAGACTTCCCAAAGCAAAGATCCTGCCCGGTGTGGTGGTCCTCACTTATAATCCCTGCACTCAGGAGGCTGAGGCAGAAGGAACGGAAATTCAGGGTCCGCTTGTGCTACTTAGAAGACTGTGGCTCAAACACCCCTCAAAAATCCCAAACATTAGGGCCGGGGAGTTAGCTCAGTGGTTCCAGCGCCTGTCTTGCAAGCGCAAGGGCCGGGGTTCGTTTCCCTAGTAACCACATAACAATACTGGGTGTGGAGACTCACCCCAGCAGCAACCAGTACCACATACCACAGTGCCGGGCGTGGTGGCTCACGCCTGTCATCCCAGCACTCGGGAGGCAGAGGCAGGAGGATTGCTATGATGTGAGTTTGAGGCTAAGCTCAGGGCCAGCCTGAACCACAAAGCGAGACCCTGTCTCAAAAAACCTAAAAAAAAAAAAAAAAAAAAAAAAAAATCCCAAACATAAACCAAAGTGAAGCTCCACTACGATCCCTCTGACAGGTGAAGACACAGACCAGAGAAGCCAGGTGTGGTGGTGCACTGCTGTCATCCCAGCACTGGGGAGGCTGAGGCAGGAAAAGCCTCACAAATTCAAGGACAACCTAGACTACACAGAGAGACCCTGCTTCAAAAAGAAACAAACAAATTCAAGCCAATCCAGTCAACTAACCAGAGCCCCCGGCCAGGACAGGCCAGACACCTGCCCCATAGGGCTGTTTGGAAAGGTAGTAGGTGATGGGGGTGGGAGGAGAGATGGCCTGGGGCTTTGGGGAGTTGGCCACACCGGGCACTGGGCTGGAACCCTGGGCACTGGGCTGGGACCCAAGAGAGGCCTTCAGTCTGGGGGGTGGATCTGGGAAGCTCTGGAGGCGGAAGAGTCAGGCAAGGAGTGCTGGGGAGGCCAAAGGACAGTTGAGGGGCCTCAGAGGGATATGGGGGTGGGCGGAGAAGAGGAATCTAAACCTGCAAGAGGAGCCAGTAGCTGCACATTTGACTAGATGCTCTGCGCTGATGCGCCCAAGTGGGCACACACCCACCCACCTACCCACCTACCCACCCACGCGCACCTGAGCAGACAGTGCCCCATCGCCAGAGCGGCAGTGGCCGGCTGCGCAGCAGAAAGGGTTAAGTGAGAGCAGCTGAGCAGTCAGCCAATCACAGGGCGGGCCGGCAGGGGTGGGCACTGGCCTAGGGGAATGAGAGGCAGGTCCTCTCACTGGCCAACACGTGATGAAACCGAGACTCGGAGAAAATGCCCTCTCTAAGGTGACAGAATCCCTAATTACGAAGGCTCAAGGCCTGGACCCTGCACTTTTAACCCCCGGCCCCGTGGGGAAGCCCCCACTACTGATCCCATCCTTATGGCTCCCCAGCTCCCTCTGCTAGACCTCAGCCCAGGCCACTGCGGGGTTCAGGGCTCACACCCAGACCAGACCTACGCAGGGCAGCCCGACTGCTGCTCGCCGGCCGCCGGCAGGGGGCCCCTGAGGCCCAGTCTGGGGCTCAGCCCACACCGGGTGTGGAGTGCGGGGCTCTGTCCTGGGGTGCTCCAGACTCCAGCTGCGGGCACTTGGTTTCCTCTTCCTTACTATGGCCTGTGGGGGCTTCTTGGCACAGTGTGCAGCCCTCACCCAAGACCACTCCCACCTCTGCACACCTGTCAGCTTCCCCTGCCTGCACCACCACACCAGAAACCACTTCCCGGAGCGGGGCTGCAGGCACCTGCGCTCCCTACCAGGTGGAGCTAAGCTTCTCTCTGTTCCTCCCCGAGGCGTCAAGCAGCCTGATCAAAGGGTTCGGGCAGGGACCCCTCCTGGCTGCCCACCCACACCAGGGCAGGTCTCCACTGATGTGGGCCAAGCTGCTGAGGACAGGACAGTCCGCAGCTTGCTTCTCCTCAGCGTTCTCCCTGCCACCTCTGCCACCCAACGAGCTGGCAGCAGAGGGAAAACTTTAGCGCCTCACATGCCAGGCTTTGCCATCTCTTCGAGGGCACCAAGCTCTAAAAAAGACTACATACACCTCTCTGGCCCATCCCTGTCTTCAGGACTGCCTGACTACCATGCCCTCCCCTCATCAGCCCACTGTGGTCTCCGCAGACTCTCAAGAGAAGCCCTGACTCCACCAACACGGACAGCAGCGGACTTCGGCCATGTTTTCTTTTCTCCATGGTTCCTCGGAACCTCAGAGCCCAACTGGTGGCTCAGCCACAGCCCCGGTGCTTTTTTGCAGCCAACTCTTACTTTTCTCCTGCCTCTGCCTCCCGAGTACTGGGATTACAGGCGTGAGCCACCATGCTTGGCACTGTGGTGTGTGTGGTTACCAGGGATCGAACTCGGGACCTTGTGTTTGCCAGACAGATGCCGGAACCACTGAGCTAAATGCCCGGCCCAACTTTTACTCTTCCAGCTCAACTATTCTTAGTTTCCCTCACCCCACTGCTCCTGTCTTAGCCAATTATGTTAAATATTTCAAGGGGGCAATAGGGGAACTCAAGAAGCCAAAATCAAAATCAATCCCAGACACATGGAAAGACACGGTGGTACCTCATCCATCTTCTCTGAAGTGGGGGTCCTGTCTCCAGCCAGGTCCAAGGCCACATCAGCCGTTTGGCCCAGAAGGCCAGAAGGGTCTGGGGGGCCCGGCTCAGGAGGGGGCCGAGGGCCCAGGCCCCGGTCTAGCTCATCATCCTCGTCAGAATCTGGCAGCGGCGTTGGGCTGATATCCTCCAGGCCCGTGCTGGAGGGCGGTGAGGAGGGCGGCGAGGGACCCAGGAAGCCGGGCTGGGAGTTGGCGCCGAAGGGGGCCAGCGGGGAGAGCTGGGAGGAGGAGGAGGAGATAGGGCTGCCCTCCATCTGCAGCTCGGTGTCCGAGTCCCGCTCATGCAGGAAGGGCAGCTTGGTGCGCTGCTCCTTCAGGAGCATCTCGATGCGCGAGTCCAGGCTGTCATGGGGCTTCTCAGGGCCCGCAGGTGACGACTCCAGCGTGGGGGTCCCTGGGCTATCACAGAGCTCAGGACTCCAGCCGAAGGTTGGCTGGCCCCCCAGCTCCATGCTGTTGGTGTCTGGGGGTGGTGGCCCGGGCGGGGTGCCCGGCTTCTCCTTGACAAGAGGCTCGGCGGGTGGCAGCGGAGGGGGTGCTGGTGCCCTGCGGAAGTCCCCACTGTCCCGAGCCCCAAAAGCTGTGGAGGGTGCAGGCTCCTCCGGGGGAGGCGGGAATGGGGGCACTGGGGTCTGGTATGGGGAGAAGGCTGCCTTGAAGCCGGGGCCAGGGGCCGCCTGGGCGGGGGGTGGAGTGTGGGCGAAGGTGGCAGAGTCCTGCGGCTGGGCCTTGAACGCAGGGCCGCTGCTGCCCCCAGCGCTGCCCATGGCCCCGAACGGGAGGTCTGAGGAGCCCCGGAAGGTGGCTGTGGTCCCAGCCACTGCGGCCACTGCGGAATTGTGGACGTAGTGGTGCTCGCGGCGGCGGTTGTAGGCGTCCGTGAACTTGCTCTCGTGGCGCCGAGCCTTGAAGGTCGTGGTGGGGTCCTGGCTGAAGAGGTAGGAGGGTGTGGGCTGGCGGCTGGAGTAGCTGGAGTCTTGCGAGAAGGGGGTGCCGAGGCGCGGTGTAAGCGGGGTGCCCTGTCCATAGGAGTTGGGTGTGTCCAGGCGGCAGCTGGAATAAGCTGTGTCCTGGGAGAAGGGCGTCCCGCCACTGTTGGGCGTGACTGAAGAGGACCCAGAGCCACAGCCTGCAGACAGGCTGCCATCCTTGAGGCGCTTCAGGGCATCTGACAGCTAGAGAGAGACAGAGATGTGAGAGTCTGAGCGGAGGCAGCAGGGGCCGGGCGCACAAGGCAGAGAGCGGAACACTTTCCCTTCTCACTGTGGCAGCCGGGGAGCTCAGAGGGAAAGTAAAGGAAACCGAATCTTGGGATAGTCTTAATATTTTTCTGTTCTAGGATTAGCTGATTATCTTCAGGAACTTTTGAGGATTTTTCTTAATCCCAGAGCCAAAGGAAAAAGGAGATCCTGACATCTTGCTAGAAGCTGGGATTTCCTTCTGGCCTCCAGCTGTCAGACATCAAAAGCTGCCAGGCAGAGGCCAGCATGAGAACTAGGATCTTGCATTGTGAACGTGGCCCAGGCTCTGTCTGCCCAGCCCCCTAGGGCCTGCGGATCTGACCCGTGACACAGGAGGACCCAACAGCATCGAGCTCAGCGCGGAGGATACTTCCGAGGGAGGTTGGCCGGGTCAGGGGGAGCCGGGGCAAGGCAGCCTGTGTGGGGTTGACAGGCAAATGTTCTGGGAGGCAGCAGTATGGGCTCTGGAGTTGGGGACTGAACCCCATTTTGGGGGGGAAGATGCAGAATATCTGAGGACAGAACACTGTGCTGGCATCAAGGTGGAAAGGGGGTTCCTTGGAACCCCACCCTGTACCCCTCAGTGTAAGCTGGAAGCCACAGGAAGACGGGTCCCAGGGGAGCGACTGAGAAAATCCTGGAAAAACAAGGCTCTGAGACCAACCACTGTGGGGTGCGGTGGCTCATTCCTGCTGGGCTGGAGAGTCTGATCTAGACACCAGGGACACTCAAGGGCTGGGAGCATGGGGGAGCGCTGGCGATGGGGGAGGTGACAAGGACAACCCACCTGTAGGGTCTCATTCACAAGCGGAGAGATGGCATCCAGCTCACCCACTGGGAGGGTCTGTGGGGTGTATCGGCCTGTGACCAGCAGCTCGTAGAAACGCATGCGGGTTTCCCCTGGAACAGGGAGAAGTGGGCCTCAGTGACACTCCAGGACTGCCACCTCATGGGGACTCCAACCTGATGGCTTCCTGAGCGCCAGGCATGGGTTAGTCTGTGCCCACTGACATCCCCAGCCTTGGCAGTGAGTCCTCACCCTCCCCTGGCTCTCCACCCCGCCTGCCTCTGTGGACTAAAGACACTAAAGTACCCACTTCTGACCCCAAGATTCAGATTTTAGTGCCCGGAGGGGCTGGGACTCTCCCAGTCCAAAACTTCCTGCACCCTCCTATCAGGTCCCTTGCTGGGCCCTGGTGCACACAGAAAGGGAGGTAACATCCCCTTCACCTCGAACAGAGCAAGGACAGAGAAAGTCTAGGGACACAGCAGCATCCTATTGCAACAGGGGATGAGCCAGAAGAGGCCCAATCAGCCAGGACCGTGTGGGGCCGGCACATCGCGCCGCCGGCAGCCCTCAGAAGCAAGGTCTTCACAGGCCCAGCGATTTTTGATATTTATAGAGCGTCTATAGAACCCCAGGGGCAGCCGCTCACATATGCAAAGGAGACGCATTCCTGGAGCAGTGCTTTACACTTTGCTGGTCTCTTTCTTGAAATACAGACTTAGGTGGCAGTCTCTGGCAGCCTTGTTCTGTTTTGTTTCCAGAAGTGAAATGTGGTGAGACCCGGCTGCTCAAGATGTGGGCATGCGATGGGGCATGCCGGCACAATCAGTTCTCAGGGGGAGCATTAGGCTGCAGCCGCCCGAAGGGTGGGCAGATTTCAAAGCCTGCACGCACCTCCCCCCCCAGAGATTGAGGAACTGGGGGTTGGGGCCTGTGGGTTGGGCAGAAACCACAGGTTTGTGCCCCCAGGGAGACACACAACTCGGTGGAGGCTTGGCCATCACGAGGGGGACAAAAGTGCCCACTGTACATGACACCCTGTGTGGTCTTGGAGACTCAAGTCAGATGTATCACTCTTACGAAAAGCAAAACACCAGCAAGAAAAGTTTAGATGTCCCTGCCGTAGGCCTGGTGGGTTCAGCTGTCCCCAAAGCTTGTGCTTAGAAAACCCTAGGGCTGCTCCCAAGTCTTCCCAGAGAGGGCTCTCTGGTGTGGCAGCTGGCAGCTCCCACCCAACAGCGTCAGCCCGAAGGTGCCTGGCTCCCCAGCGGCCAGCACCTCCTCTCAGGTAGGTGGGAAGCTCTCAGAGAGGCCACAGGCACACTTTGAGGAATGCCCTCCTAGTTCCTACACGGCCCTCCGGTCGGTACCAACGGGGGTGGGGGTGGTCTGAGGCCCCTGAGGCGGGGAGACGTGGTTCCCCAGCCTGGTTGTGCAAGAGGGGACTCAGTGCAGGAAGGTGCTGCGGTCTCTTTAAGAGAGAGGAGGGCCGCTACAGTGTCAACTCCAGCACCCAGAGCAGCCCGCCCCCTTGGCTCTGTTGGGAGCTTTATCAATGAGCTACTGGCAACCCAGCTTGACTCAGGGGAAGGGGCCGCTGGGGGGGACCCTGTCCTTACAGTGCTGTTCGTAGGTGAGGGCCCAACCTCCCTCTTGACGTGTTAAAGATGCCCTAGTGCTCTCCTCCAGCCCCCCAAAGTAAACAAATGCTGCCTCCTCCCCTATCACAGGTAACAGCACTGGGGACTGTTTAAACGCGGGCCACCGAGGCTCCGGGAAGGACTCGAGGGGTGCCAGCAGTGGAGAAGCCTCTGGGTGTCCCTAGGGGTGCTGTGGCCAAGGATCGGTACATTTGGTAAATTACAGCCGGTTTCCTAGCAACAGACAACACATTTAGCTCCATGTGACTGTGCCCTTAGGAGGGGGCAAAAAAATAAATAAGATGGAGAGAGTTCCTGTGGAAGATGAGGGGGGTCTGTCACACCTGAGGCAGGGCTTGGGAAGGAAAGGGTCGGGAGGTCAGGAAACCCGCAGCTTGCGGCCCGGCTACTCACCTTTGGTGTCCAGCTCCACGTGGATGATGTTGCCCATGACAGATGTGCTGTGCAGGTGCTGGACAGCCTCCTTGGCACCCCTGACTGTGGCAAAGACCACCTTGGCAATGCCCAGGTGCTTCTTGGTCTTGGGGTTGTACAAGATCTCCACCTCCTCCACCTCCCCATACTTCTTGCACATGTCCCTCAGGAAGTTTTCGCGGATGTTATCATTCAGCTTGGCAAATGTCACCTGCTTTGGAGGCACCGGGCCCACGTAGAACTCATCGATCTGCCAGGGGCCCAACGGGGGTGGGGTAGGGTGGTGGAAAATATTGAAACCAAAGAGGAAAAATATAACATTCCCTTACTTAGCCCAGCCCGTTGTTTAAAAACAATGAAAGATTTTTAAAAAATTTTTTTCCTAATTTTTTTTGGGAAAAAATGCACGCGGGCGGGCCCGGGAAACCGAGGATTTAATCGTTTGGAACGTGGAAGTCCTCTGGGTTCGGAAGGAAAGGGGAAAAAGAAACAGTTTCTCTTTCCCCATCCCCCTTTCTGGCCTTTTCTCCAGACTGCAGGGTCAAGGGGTGACCCCTTTGGGGCCAGGAAGTTGTCCCCTTACAGCCACCGGCCAGGGAGGGGGGCGGGTCCGCCGCCAGGCCGCCGGGCGGTAGGAGTCAGGTGGGGACCCGGAGCCCCCAGCTGGGCCGTCGGGACACACTGTATCAGCGTCCTGATTACAGTTTCTCCGAGTGTTATTTTGTTTCCAGTGGCCTGAAGGGGACACCGCTCTTCCCCCCTCCCCGCCAAAACTTCCCGGGCCCAGCACGGCGGGAACTCAGAATCCGGCTGGGCTGGGCCGGGACTGGCGTTATTTTCGAACTCTGGGATGGGGGCACAGACCATGGAGCAGGGGGAAAGGGTCCCACCTTGAATTTGGGCACCGAGAGCTCCAGCTCCTTGTTTTTGGTCCAGATCCCAACGACTCGGGGATCTTCGACAATTTCCACCGGCCGGTTGCTGGACATCTAGAAGGAAGGAAACGGGAGAGGGGCGCGGAATGGTAACGCTGCTGCCCCCCTCCCCAGGCAGGGGTGGACCCCCTTTCTCCCAGCACCCGTCAGATCAGGGCTGGGGCCCGGCTGACAGTTGGCCGGGTGGTCGAGAGAGGGGTTCCCAGCCGCTGAGCCCCTCTCATGGGGTGGCGTGGGGTCTAGGGGTGGTGGCCGAGTACTCACCGCCAGGCTGAAATGCTGCCCATCGTAGCGGTACAGTTTATGGTGCCCCTTTTTCAAAGCCGGGTCAATCATCAACTTGTAACTTCTCCAATGGTGGTTCCTCCTCTCGCCCGAAGGGCCGGGCTGCGGCGGGGGCTGCTGGTGATGGTGGTGGTGGGGGTGACTGTTCTCCATGCCGTTAACCCAACCTGAAAACCAGCAAGTTGTTGTCGTCTCCTCCGCGGCGGCGGGGGCCGCTTCCACACACACGCACGAGCGAGAATCCGATCGGCCAGCCCCCACCCCCTCCCACCTGGAACCGGCGCGCCCCGAAAGAGCTGTCTCGCTGGCTGGCCCCAAAATAAAAATTTTTTTAAAAACACGAAGAATGGAGCGAAGCGAATAATCCTTCCGGGAGCATTACGCGCCCGCCCGCCCGGCCGCCGGCTCCAGGAAGACCTGGGGGGCTCCCGAGGGTCCCCGCCGTGCGCCGGCGGGGCCCGGGGCGCCCGGAGGACGTGGACTCCGGCCCATGGTGCCCGCCCGGCCGCCCGGCGTGGCGCGCGCTCGGCCCGGCCCGGCTCGGCTCGGCTCGGCTCGGGAGCGGGGCTCGCGGCGCAGGCCTGGCGCCACCCGCCGGCCAAGAGACGCGGCCCTGGGACTCCGTCCGGGGCCGGGGGCTCGGGGGGCCGCCCGCCCGCCCGGGGCCTCTCCCTCTCCCCGGCCGGCCGCGCTTACATCCCCGCCGGGCGCCGGCCTCCCTGCGCCGCCAGCCAGTACATGGTGTCCTCCGCGGAGCCAAGGCCGGGGCGGCCGGACTGGCGGCCGGGGAGGGGGGGCGCCGCCGCCGAGCGCGGCTGCCGGGCCCGGAGCTGTCGCCGCCGCCGCCGCTGTTGCTCTCGCTGCTGTCGCTGCTGCCCGGGAGGCTGGCGGCGGAGGCTCGGCTCCCAGTGGCCGCACATCCCACAATACACCGCCAAGGAGCCCGGCCCGAGCGCTCACCCTCCTCCTCCTCCTCCTCCTCCTCCTCTTCCTCCTGCTCCTCCTCCCCTCGCCCTCCGCGCCGCTTCCCCGGGTTCTCTCCCGGCGGTGGCAGCAGCTGCGCCGCCAAAGCCCCGGGCCCCAGCGGCCCCCCACCCCTCGCCCGCGCGCTCCCACACTGCTCCCCCTCCCCGGGGGAGGCCTTTTAATTTATTTATTCTGCTGGGACTGAGGTGGGGGGCTCGGCTGGCGGGGGTGGGGGCGGGGGGCTCCCCGGCTTCTACCTCCCGCGGGTGGCTGGGGCGACCCCTCGAGTAGCGGCCGCCACGGCGTGCGCCCAGGGTCTCCCCAAGTGTTTGCAAACTGCTGAACCTGGCGGTGGGCGCACGGGGACTGGAGGGAGAGGGCTGGTCTTCTGGGGGGGCGATTGTGTGTGTTTGGACTCTGCGAGCTGCGGGGGGGGGCAGACGTCGACCCTAGAGGAGTTGCAATCGAGGTTTCAGCGCTCTGGCTTCCTCTCGGCCCGGAGACCCCCTCCCCCCGGAGCATAGCCGGGAGGGGGGGAAGGATTTGAACCACATTAGCATTCGCATTCCTAGGAAGGCTGCAGCCCTCGCCTGGAACTGGGTGATAGCTTTTTTTCCCCCCTGTTTTTATTTTTGAAGAGGAGCAGCTCTGTAATTGTCCTGAACACATGCTTCTTCTCTCCACCACCACCCCACCTCTTTCCTCCAGCCAACAGCGGCACAGTCCCCCCCTTTTTTGCATTTATCTTTTCCTTCCCCTTTCTTTATTAAAGGTCCGGGAGTGGCGGCGGCCAATCAGCGCGCGGCTTCCATTTTGTGAGTTCAACTCCGAGGCTCCCGGGCTTCGCGAGGACGCCAACACAGCCCCCTCTGCCTCTCCTCTCGGGCGGCCGACGCGAACGAGCCTCTTCGCTGGGGCTTCGTGGCGGTGTATTTCATATTGGGGGCTCTTTTCGGGGTTTGTAATTTGGCCGTGGGTAGGTAATTGGCTGGAGCAGGGCGGCAGGGCGCGGCAGCCAATCAGCGGGCGGCTTCTATAGGGCTTGAGTTATTAGACGCTGATCTCAAAACATCCTTCATCAGACACCAAGGAGAGGCCAACAGATGAGGGAGCCATTTTTCTGCAATGGAATTAAATGGCCAAGTGGGTTTTTCCTTTGTTGCGAGTGGGGAATGTTTTTCCTTTGACTCCACCATCCAGTTCAGGACGCCTGAATGTGTTGTTTAACATTGGTCAACAGGCTAAAGGACTCAAAATTGGAAGAATGAAGACCTTTTAAAAAGATCTGGATTTTTCCTTATGACTTGGAATCCATCTTTGTCTTGTATAACTAGGTCATAGCACACCATTAATGTCAGCAGTTAACAGTTTTGAATTCCAAAAACCTAAGTAAACGACATATTTAATTTTTTCCTCTTTTTTTCTTGGGCGGTGGGGGGAGCTTGGTGCTGTCTTAATCTGTATTCTCTTGACTGAACAATAAATTTTTAAATAGTTTCCTCTATTAAACACTTAAACCTGGCCATCTTATTAACTCCTTCTCTCTTTTTAACAAGGTAATGTTTTAAATGTATAGTTTTAGGACTAGCGAAATGGCAGCAACAAAAAAAAATGTGTGAGGAGTCGTTACTCTTTAAATTTCTAAAAACCTTTTACATTGTAAGTACCCAATCCATTCTGTCCTTACGCAGTGCAGTTTTCTTGTTAATGTTGGCTGAGCTGTCCTTAATTTTCCGAACCTTCATCTGCATGTCTGTCTTTGTCTCTTGTTTAATATGAGCCAGTTAAAATGCTTTTTAGACGATTTTGCTTTTATAAAGCTTAAGGTTTTAGCGTCAAGCTTTTGAAAATGTTTACAGCAATAAATGCTAGTCAGCCTTCCCAGTTACGTTTACACTTTGCAGATCGATCTATTTGAAGAAAAACAGCTCTGTTTTTCTCGTCGTGGTGGTGGAGGGGGGATGGTTAGAGAAAGGAAGACCTCTTTGTGTAAAAAGACGAAAGCCGTCACAGGAAACTAGATTAAAGCTGGAAAACAAGTCCTAGCTGGTTCAAGCCAAACACCAACGTTAACTCGGTCGTATTTTCTATGGTGGTTGGGATGGCTGCTGCGCCTTTTGCCTTTTGTTTGATTTGACTGTGTTTTCGCCTTTTGTCTCTTAATGACGGTCACACCATTGCTATATCCAGAGCAGTAAACAGTCCTCAGCGACGCCGCCTTTTTGTCAACCCAACTCGGGAAAGGTCGCAGACGTGGAAGGAGCAGAAAAATGCCATAAGAGTGTAACTTACTAAAAGGTAACAACAAAAAGACAACACCATAACCCCCAATTTTCCCAACTAAACAATCCAAAAAAAAAAGATACTTTGTAATATCTCCAAAACCACTGCCCAGCTTCATCTTCTAAGACTCCATGGCACCGGGCTGAGCGGGTAAGTAGAAAAAAAAAAAAGTGCCTTTTGCCCCTTGGAAGAAGCTTTACCGAGCAGGCCAGGGCTGCAATGTTTGGGCGCTGAGGGGAAATGGTTTCTGGACCTTTTTTGTCTTTGGCGGCCGGGAAAGGCGGGGAGGGAGGACGAGGAGGGGAGTCTTCAAACCCCCTTTTTGAGAAGAGGGTCTAGCCCCGCGCCCCTCGAGCGGCGTGGAGCCGCCCCGGGCTAGCCCCGGAGGGGAGACACTGAAGGCTTTCGAGGGGGGCCGGACCCCTCGGCTTGGGCGCCCTTCCCCCTGGCTGTGAGGGGCCCCGCGCCCTGGAGCCGCGGTCCCGGGCTCGGGGGCGCGCGTGCTCCCCGGCGAGGCAGGACAAAGGCCGGCGTCCATGTTGGCAGCATGACGCAGCACCTCGCTGCCTGCGCCCGGGCCTCCCTCCCCGACACTAGTTTTATTTTCAGGTTTCCAGTGCAGAGCCGCGGGCTGTGCAGGGGCCGGGGCTGGCTGGCGGGCGGGCGGGCGGGCGGACTGACGACTGACCGGCCGGGCAGGGCTGCAGCGCTAATGGCGCCGGCTCACCTCGCCCTTCCTCCCCCTGTGTCGTTGGAAGCGGGGCAGGAGGCAGCTCGCGCCCAGGGAGGGTCGCCGGGCCACCCCGGCGCCGTGGGCCTCGGGGGCGTCGCGTGCCCCGGCTCCCGTGCGCAGGGCGCGCGCCGCCTGCGGCTGAGCCGGCGGGGGTCGAGGGCCGCGGCGTCCCGGACTGGGCCCTCGCTGGCTGGCGGGAGCCAGCGCCGAGGGCTGCCAGCCCTGACCCCGGGCACCCCGCTGCCCGCCGGCCCCGCCTCCCGATCGCCCCGGGATGGCCGGGCCGCAGGGGCAGGAGTCCCCTTTGGCTCCTCTTGGGCCGTGGAGGCCCCGGCGGTGGCCGCAGATGCCCCATTTGGCCGCCGGGGCACACCCCTCCACCCCAGGCCTCCGACCGGGCGGTGGGGGCTGGGCCCTGGGAAAGCCGGGCGGGCCTCCCCCGGGATCCCGAGCCCGCGGGCCGGGGGCGCGCCTCAGATCTGGCCCTGCGGGGGGAGGGGATGTTGACGGGGCGGGCCTTTGGAAATGCAGATGAGCCACCTCCTGCCGCTCTTCGCCCGGGCTGAACCTTGCATGGCTCACCACCCCCCAAGACCTCCATTCCAGCGTGAGGGCCACCTTGGTGGCTGTGAAAGGGGGTGGCATGTGGGAGCCTCTGTCTGGACCCCGACAGGTTTGCATTTGGACAGTCATATTCTCTGACCCTCAAGCTGGGAGCTACTCTGACAGTCCTTCCACATTCTTTCTCCAGGTTCTTGGCTGGAGAAGAGGCGACACCCGGCTCCCCGCAGAGTGGACAACCCTTCCTTCCTTTGGACGGCAGGAGCAGGCCTAGCTTGACCATCCTCCCGTCAAAGGTAGGTGACAGCCCTGTGCCCGGCCGTGAGGGCGGCCGGGGAGCGCTGGCCTGCGGCCCAGGGCAGGGCGGGTTGTCCCCGACCTGCTGGGCTGGTTCTGCGGCCCCTCCCCCACACGATGTGGCGGCTGTGTGTGAAATGGGCGGCCCGCTGGGCCCCTTCCACCCCGCCTGTCAGCTCTGTTGTCAGGCGTTCGGGGCGGGCAGCTCTCTGCCGAATTTAGCTGCTTACTGGAGACCAGGCTTGCAATATCTCCTAGCTGTGCGTTTTTGTGAGGGGGAGGCGGGCCTCGGGTGCCTCCTGAAAGGCACAGCCCGCTGCCTCCAAGCCCGGGTGCTGGAAGCTCGGGCGCCACAGCCCTCCGGGGGCCTGCTGGGGAAGTTTGGCGTGACTGTGGCAACCACCTCCTTACGTCTGGCTGCCAAAGAGGCAAAGAACAAGAACCGCAGATCTGGGCCAACTTTCCTGGAGAAAGGTTTCCTTGACTGTGCTTCCCCAAGGCAGCGCCTGTGGCCTGGTTTGAGAATCAGCCCTGCCAGCCTGTGAAACCTTAGCTGGCACTGACCAGCTATGACCTTGCGTAGGCGCCCGGTCTCGTGAGCTCCAGCTTCCCCATCTACAAATGGGGCTGGAGCTGGCGTCAGAATCCACCCCTCGCAAACAGTCCCTGGCCCACGTTCTCCGTTCAGCAGGTGGAACCTGAGAGCTTGGACTTTAACAACTCCCAGGTGCCGCATCGAGCCTCCCTGGGCTGGGTGGTAGGCGCCGGCCACGTAGCAGGGGCTTCCCTGTCTATGGGGCTGTAGTTCGCCCCCTCCTCCTCCCGCCCAGGAAGCTCCACACCTGGGCACGGTGTGGCCCTTGATCTCTGCCCCTTGGCCCCACATGAGTCCTAGTTTGCGATTACTTTGATGAGCCATTTGGGTCCAGGTGGCGCCGATCTGGCTGCGGCCCTGCCCCCGTGCCCTCGTGCCCCCGTGCCCCCAGCCAGCGTGAGCGCGGAGCTGGGCCTGGGGGAGCCGGGCGGGCTTTGTCGGAGGCACCTGAGTCAGGCTGCCGTGGGTTGGAATGTGGACGGCGCCGTGACCTTGGGCGGGTGTCTCCCGGGAGAGCGACGGTGGCAGAGCTCGCTGGAAAGGGCGGTGGGAGGATTAAGCGAGATTACCACGGCCTCGGAGCGGCCGCCTCAGCGAGCCTCCTTTGTGAGCTCCGGGCGCTGGGAGTGGCCGCGGGTGGGGGCTGGGCCGCGTACGAGCTCCTGCCCAGCCCACTCCCGGAGCACGTGGCCGGGCCTCGGGCAGGGGGAGGGGCTGGCAGCCGCCTCGTCTCCTCCTCCCCTGTAGTTTGAGTCTGGCCGGTGGCAGAGGCCTCATCTGGCTCACCCGCGCCTTCCTCCAAAGAAATGACTCAGGTCACGAGGCCACCGCCGGCAGAGTGAGCTCCAGGTGTCTTGACTGCACCCCTGCGCCTGGGCCCATGACTCCCCTTGGCCCCCCGTCTGGGTTATTTTGGGGTCCTCCCTACCCTGCCGTCTGCTGGCATCCCAGCCCGAGAGCTGTGGGGTTGGAAGTAGCCTGCGTGATGCCCTTGGCCCCCGGCTGGGTCTCCATTGGCCAGTGTCGTTTGCTAAAGTAGGACGTGCCACGCTGCTCCCATCCCCAGGCAGGGAAGAGCGCCGGGCCGGTCCCGGTCCCATTACCGACCAGGCTCGGAGACTTCCCTGGACCTGTCCCTAGACGCCCCGGGGTCCGCCGCTTGGGATAGAGCCCACGTCCGGGTCTTTACCTCCCCCTCGCGCTCCCGGGCCTAGATTGGTTTGTCTCCCTTCCCCTCCCAGCAACACCGCAGGGCCCTGTGACCCAGAGCGGGCGAGTGGGCGCCACATTGTCCTCAGTGAGTCGGGACTCTGGGGAGGGCGAGGTGTCCCGCCTTGCGTGGAAGCCTCGTAGCTGCCTCCGGCTCTGGGGCCACCCGCTTCTCCGATCCTCGCCTCCCCTCCCGGCACCCACCCGTGCCCTGGGGCCTGTCAGGGCGGTCCTGCTATCCCACCTCCTGCCCTCGAGGGGGTGCCCACCACCACCTCGTCCTGGGGGCGGGGCTGCTGTGCCCTGCAGGGAGAGGGCCACGCCAGCAGAAGGGCGGGCGGCCCGCTGGCCAGCCTCGGAGGTGGCCTGACCGGCCTTACTACAGAGCCGCCGCTGTCCCCGCCTCTTCCGGCATCTCCAGTGGGAGCTTGGGAGCGGAATCTGACCTTTATTTAGGACTCTGGGGGTGGAGATGGCTGCAGATGCCTGGACCTAGGAAAGAGGTCTTCAGACGCTGTCGAGTCACCTGCCCTGGGCTTTCTCCAGCTGCCTGTGACCCCAGCAAGCTCTAAGGGAGGGGAGCAGAGAACTGGGTGCTACCTTCTGAGCTTGTCCTGAAGTCTTGAAGAAATAGGATCCTGCCTTGTTTCCTGGACTACCCACAACTCACTTCTGCCTGGCCTCCAGTCGCTGTGGCCCAGAAGGCAAGCAGCTGGCTGAGGACAGTCTGGGCTGGGAAGTGACTGCCCCCCGAGTGCTGGTGCTTACTGGGGCCTGTGGGATCCCACGGCCAGGTGCCAGGGACCTTGGCAGACAGGTGGTCTGGTCTCCCTGGGGGCCCGGTGGGGACCCCTGGTGTTGAGGCTGCTGTCTGGGGCTGGGATCTTTGTTGCCCACCAGTATGGTGAAGGGTTAAATAATTGATTTGTGGTTCTGGTATCCCCAGAAGTGTATGTCGTCAGCCCCCATTGTGACCTGGGCTGGCGGGACGCTGCCCCTTTTCCAGCTCCGTGTCCCTGTGGCCTCCCTATGGCAAGGTGACCACATGTGAGCTCACCCCACCCAGCAGCACCCCGAGGTTCTGGGGCTCTTCAGATCTCAGGGCAGGAACCAGACAGCCTTCTCAAACCTCTCCATGACCCTGTTGCCAGCAAGAAGGTGGTGAGGGTTCCCAGGACACCTTGCAGCTTGGGAACAGCCTCGGGGTGGGCAGGTGTACCCGGCTCCTGCGCCAGCGGCCGGGCCTCCGAGGAAGCTGAGCAGCTTGCTGGCCGGGCTCCTGGATATTTTTAGCTACGGATTCAGCCTCACCATCACCATGTAAGCCAGGTCCAAATCAAACACGCCCCAGGCTGGGGGCCTGGGACTCTGCCAGCCCCCTGGCCGGCAGGCAGGGCCCATAGCAGCTGTCGTGCAGTGCCCAGGCAGGGCTGCTGCTTTTTTTGTTTTGTTTTGTTTTTGGAGGGTTTTTTGTTCTTTTGAGACAGGGTCTCACTTTTGTGGTTCAGGCTGGCCCTGAACTCCACCTCAAACTCACATCACAGTGATCCTCCTGCCTCTGCCTCCCGAGTGCTGGGATTACAGGCGTGAGCCACCACGCCCCGCACTGTGATATGTGGTACTGGTTGCTGCTGGGTGTGAGTCTCCACGCCCAGTACTGTATGTGATTACCGGGAAATCTAACCCGGGTCCTTGTGCTTGCAAGACAGGCGCCAGAACCACTGAGCTAACTCCCTGGCCCTGGGGCTACTGCTTTTGGTGGTTTCTGCAGCTTGCTGTCACAGACCATAGGGCGCACAGCCCTGTTTCTCGGGAGGGAAAAAATGGATTCAGGTCGGGGTCTTGTTGTTGTTTTAATTGGCAGAGTCTTGCTCTGTACTTGAGTCAGGCCTTAAACTCACTATGTAGCCCAGTTTGGGCTGGAACTCCACAATCCTCCTGCCTCGGCCTCTTGACTGGTGGGTTTACAGGTGTGCACAGGGCACCTGGGGGTCTTAAGGCTGCTGAGGAAAGGCAGGCGTCCTGCTGCCAGTGGGTGTGGTAAACCAGGCTGCTTGAGCCCTCTCGGACTCCTCCCCAAGCTCCTGCCAGCTGGACAGCCTCTCCCTTCCCCTGCCTCTCCCTACCTGAGCTTCAGGCCCTAGGTGCAGAGCATCAGGCCAGCCGAAAAGGTAAGTGGGTCTTACCTCCCCCCAACCCCTTCTGCCATCTCCCCACCTCCATCCAACTGCTGCACCCAAAACTTCAAGCTCTAGGCAGGCAGGAACGCAGTTGCTTCTCAATAAACATGCTGCAAAAAAAAAGGAACGGGTGAATTGTATTTATTAATCCACAGTGCCCTCGACCTAGAAGATCTCCATCCCGGGACAGGAGAGGGCGCCCAACTACGAATCCGGCCTTCCCTTCCCAGCTGTCTGCTGTCTCTGGGTTTCGGCGGGCGGTCACTGCTGCCCTCTGGCGGTCACACGGTGTCTTGCACTTGCTGGGAGAAAAGGACTTGGCATTTACAAAACTGCCAGGTTGGCAGTTTCCTCCATAAAGTGAAATCTGCTTGACCTTTGCTGAGAGCCTGAAAATTAGGAGTCTTTGGGATCAACAGCAAGAAGATCTCGGGTCCTGGCTGACACCACCACAGTGCGGACAGGATTTTATTAGAAATAAGCTTTACCTACCCTAGCCAGGAAGCTGCACTAATCCGCCCATGCCCTGGTGCCTACTTGCTGAGGACCGGCTCGGGGTCCCTCTGCCATCACCACTGGCCTGGGTAGGGAACAGTCAGCCCAGACTAACGGTACCAAAAACGAGCTCAGCCAGTCCCTGCGTGGAGTGAACTCAACCGGGAGCTGTTTTAGGGAGTGAGGAGGGGAAGGGGTTCTGGGATAAGGGTCTCGTGTCTGGAATTTCGGGGTGGTCGGGGCTACTAATGTCCCCAAAGTGCGTGGTCAGCTGACTTAAGCTGACCTCCCTGCCAGACACCCTTGCGGTGTGTTGCCCTGTTCCCAAAAGACGCCACTGCCCACGTGGTTAGTTTGGGGCCAAGCTTCTGTCACCCGGCAGAGGGCGCAACGTCCCATGCTGTGGCCAGCGGGTGCGGGAAGGTGGGGAAGCGGAACCCTGTTCTCCATCGCTGGCCCTAACCACACGGAGACCGGGCCCGGCGTGGGGGCAGACATGACCCATGAGCCTGCATCTCCTCGGGCATCACAGCAGCTACACCCTCTGGGGAAACTGAGGCCGCGTGCTGCTCTGCGCCAAGCCTCCTACCTGGGACCAAGCAGAGCGGGAACCTTCACTTTCCGCTCGAGCCCAGGTGCTGGGTGCGGAGAGAGGAGGCCAATCAGAGCGTCCCCGCCAGAGGGCGGGGCCAGCCGGCCAGGGGCGGGGCCAGCCGGCCAGGGTCGCCGCAAACGTTCCGGCGTTACCGGCAGGGGGCGCGGCTCCACGCGCGCGGCGGGTGGGCGTGGGAGCTGCGCTGGCGGCCGAGCTGCCGGCCGCTCCGGCGCCTCAGTTTCTCCAGCAGGGCGAGGTGAGCGCCAGGCCCGGCCCCAGCCCTGAGCGGGCGCGGCCGGCTGGCTGCCTGGCGGAGGCGGTGCCCGGGGCGTGGCCTGTGTGGCTCCGCCTGGCGCTCAGCCCGGCGCGGCTCCGCGCGTCCCGCAGTGCTGCCGGCTCCCGGCGATGGACGCCCCCGCCGCTCCGGGCCCCGCCGCCCCGGGCTCGGGCAGGAAGGAGCTGAAGATCGTGATCGTGGGGGACGGCGGCTGCGGCAAGACGTCGCTGCTCATGGTGTTCAGCCAGGGCGCTTTTCCCGAGGTGAGGCCGCCGGTGCGCGGGTGTCGGGCTGAGGGTGGCGAGCGGCGACCCTCCGACCGCGCATCGGCTGAGCGGCGGGTGCCCGGCCGCCACCCCGGGCGCCCCGCGGGTACTCAGGCAGGGCCCGGCGGGTGGGGGACACTGAGCTGAGTGGGTGCAGGGGACGCGCCTGGGGAAGGCCGGACCCCGGCTTCCCCCAGCTGGAGCCCGACCGAGCCCCTGCCCTGCAGCACTACGCCCCCTCGGTGTTTGAGAAGTACTCGGCCAGCGTGACGGTGGGCAGCAAGGAGGTAACCCTGAACCTCTACGACACGGCCGGTGAGTGTTTCGGGGCCGGCCTCCCTGCCCTGTGCGCCGCGTCCCCGGCTTGCACTCTCCTGTGGCTCCAGAAAACGTGGGCTGTGGACTGTGCACCCCCCACCCCGGTTCCAGGATCGCGTGTTCCGTGGTCTCTGCAGGCCTGTGAGATGCAGACCGAGTCCCCCAGGGCTGCGCCTCTATGGCCGGCAGTTAGTTCCGTGTCTGAGGCCCAGAGCACCTGTGGATGCGAAAGGGCTCCCGTGGATTTCAGGTCATGGAAGTGCAATTCCATAGCTGCGGTTAGTCCTGGTCTCCCGGAAAGAAGCTCGACAACCGCAGATGAGAAATGGAGAAAGCCAGGTGTTGTGCGGCACGCGTGTAATTCTAGTGCTTGGGAGGCTGAGGCAGGACGATTTCAGGAGTTCAAGGCCAGACTGGGCTATATAGCTCCGTGGTGAGATCGTATCTCAAAAGGAATTAAAACAGATGGAGGAGGAGGGACAGAGGGCTGGAAAATAGCCCTAAAATAAGGCTCTCCATCACCTGGAGCTCGTGGCAGGGGAGTTAGGCCAGTGTAGCAACTACTTCAGTCCTGAGAGCAGTGTTAGGAGGGTGGAACAGGAGGGGACTCGAGTTTCCCTCCTGGGCATCACCGTGTTGGGGACAAAGGTCAGGATCCATGTCGGAGCCTCTCGGAGTTCTGTGACTCAGTGTGTGGTGATCCGGGCGGAACCAAATCTCCGATGTCCCTCCCCCAAACAGGAGAGGGGGGCTTCACTCAACCGTGGGTGGGGCCAGAATCCAGAGGCCCCACGCTCTGAACTGGCCAGAGCAGGCCCACGGCAGGTCCCCTAGCCTGCAGTGGCCTCTGGCGGTCCCCCATGGGTGGGGACCCACCAGGGTGCCCAGAGCACAGCTGGCCACCCGAGCTGGGAAAGCCCGGGTCTGCTCAGGAATCCCCAAGGCGTGGCCACTCCCAGGGAAGTAAAAGTCCTGGGGACACTTACTTTCACATGTTCTTTGTCGTCCTGCTGGAGTCCCCTGCCCCTGGGCACAGGCTCTGAGCAGCGGTTCTGGGGGTCAGTCCCAGGCCCCCTCCCCTTGGCCCCCTGGAGTTCTTGCTTGGGACACCGGGCCTCGGTTTCCTCAGCGGGGCTAAAGTCATCCTGAGGATTGTCAGATTACAGCAGTCATCCGCCCACGTGAGCCGGAACACAGGGCTGGCCCTCAGGGGGCCGTGGAGGTGTTGTCCTTGTCTTTTGGTCCTTTTGCTTTTGTGTTTTGGAGGGGTCAGACTGAGGGCCCGGCATGCATCGGACGAGGGCTCTACCGCCGGGCTGTACCCAGGGCTTCTTGTGATTTCGTGTTTATTCTTCTGTTTACTGCCTTAGGGTTTCTTTGAGACAGCATCCGGCTATATAATCAGGTTGGCCTTGACTCTCCTTCTCAGCTCAGGTGTTGGAGACTTTTACTGTTTTTGAACCTTCCTGTCACTGGGAAGTTGCAGGGCTGTGCCCGCAGGGCTGGGGGGGTTGTGGACCAGTTTTCCCAGCAGGGATCCTCCTGGAGGCCACACAGCAGAGTTCCCAGGAGGCCAGTCCACTTGGTGACTGAGGAGGGACACGGAGGGGCAGTGACTGGGGAAGCCTAGACCTAGGAAGCCCCGTCAGTGAGCAGCTGGGGTGGACCGGGTGTGCCATCTCGACATGTGCCAGAGCACACGGCTAGAAGCGACTGGATGAGTGAATGGCACAGGGGATGGGAGGGGGGCGGCTAGGTGACCCCCAGGAGAAGGGCAGAGGCCACAGCGGTATGAGGGGAGGGCTGGGCTAGAGGAGCTGGCTGGTGTGAAGAAAGCTCTCGAACCTGATGGCCGAAGCCCAGTCAGCAGTCGTCAGGTTATGGGACAGCGGTGGCTCAGGACAGCCCTGACTGGCCCCTGGCAAGGCCAGTCTGGCTGCATGTCGTGGGCACCTTCCTGGGGAAGCCATTGGTGTCACCACAGAGCCTGCTGTGGGCTCGGAGCTCAAGGTGGAAGGAGCCAGGCCCAAGCACCCGTCACTCCTCGGCCTCACCCTCCGCCTCGACGGATCCTCAGGCCGGAAGCTGCGGTGAGGCGCAGGCTGGGGTGAGGAGGCGCTGAGCTCATCGGCCGGCGCCATGGGTGGGAGTGCTGGCTCTCCTCCCAACCCCAGGTGACAGCAGAAGAGAGGCAAGGAGCTGCTCAAAAAAGGAACCAGAGGGGTGAGGGGCGAGGGGGGCCTGGTCCCGCCGTGGCCTCCAGGCCAGGGCCAGGGCTCCCGTCTCAGGAGGAAGCTCAGGTGGGTGGGCCCGGGAGCTGGTAAAAGTGGGTTCCTCTTCTGCTGCTTCCCCTTCTCACTCTGCACACCCCTGCCCCGGCCAGGCCAGCGCCCCTGCCTGGGCTGGAACCATTGTGGCCTGGTGACACCCTGCCCTCCTCAGCTCGATGTGTGCCTGCTGGCACAGCCTTGAGTATCCTGTGCCCCTGGAGGGGGCCGGGGAGACGAAGCCCCTGCCACAGGAAACACCCAGGTGGGGTGAGCCTCACTTCCGCCCGCCATGGCCTCATCAACCACAGGAAGATGGGCGTCTTCTGGAGCCTGGCTCCTGACACCATCCCCCGGGGACACGTGCATCCTCTGTACAGATCACCCGGCTTTTACTTAGGGTTGCCAAGCTCTTTTGGAGACAAAGTCTCACTATGTAGCCCAAGACGGCCGCAAACTCAAAGGATCCTCCTGCCTCAGCCTGAGTGGGAGCGGATCACAGGCTTGTGCCACCACACCCAGCTGTGGCCTGCAGGCCTGTACTGACCAGCGCAAGGCAGGGTGGGGCAGGTCCCTACGAGGAGGAAGGCACCAGGGTCCTGAGGTGCGGGTGTGAACGGCGCGGGCGCTCCCGACCTCGGGCGGCATATCTGGACACTGATGCCTCCCGGGGAGGCGCAGGGACAGCTGAGGTGGGCAGTCAGGCCAGGAAGGCAACCTGGAGAAAGTGCAGGACGAGCTGGGCAGCCGAGGTGCCTCCCGTTGTCGGAAGGCACCCTGGCAGTCATGCCCTTCAGCGGTGTGGCCTTCCACGCGCCACTTCACCTCTTCTGAGCAGTGACCGCGTCACGTGGGCCAGGGCCTCGGCAGGGTGGCATTCTGCGTCTTTACTTACTGAGCAGCGGCTGCCAAGGTTTTCAGGCCCTGTGGATGGCATCTCGGGCCTCACACGTGGTAGGCAGGAGCGCTACCACCAACTACAGCCCAGCCCTACTTCCTGTTTTATTTTGAGTCACGCAGGCTGCTCTTGAACTTGTACCCTCTTGCCTCGGCCGCCCAGTGTGCTCGCTGAGTGCCTGGCTAACCATCAAGGCTCAGGTGCTTTTCACACCTGTTACTGAGGAGGGTACTCGGGCCAGGGCTTCATTCCTACGGGGAAGGCTTCTTGGGAGGACTTTAACTGGTGTTTTCATTTTTCTTGTTTTTCAGTACTGGGGATCGAACTCAGGGCCTTCGGCCTGAGCTAGATGCCCAGGCTGTTTTTCTCATTCTGAGAGAGGGTCTCCCCAGGCACTGAATTGCCCAGGCAAGCTGGAATTTGCAACCCTCCTGCCTCAGCCTCTACCATTCCCAGCGTAGCTGCTGCTTTGGGAGTGGCCTGGCTGGCAGTGACTGCACTGAGAACCCGCTGGTGCTGCTGCTGTCACAGGTGCCCGTTTGACCTTGACTGAGGCTCCGAAGCCTCACGGGCCCCTCCCCTGCTCACCCGCCAGGCTGCCACCTGCTCTGGGGGCAGGAAGTTGGCTGCCTCTCCACTGAGCACCCGAGGGCCAGAACCAAACAGCCCCGGGACTTCACTCGCCCCCAAGCGCGCTTGTTCCTCCGCTCACCATTTTCTGAGCTCTCTGGTGTTCCGGGGAGGCAGCAGGGCCACACAGAGGTAGCCCCGACCTAAGGGAGAGAAACAAAAGCCAGGGAGGGACTTGAGGTGGCGGCGTGTGGGTGGAAGCTCCGTGGAGCAAGGCACACGGTACAGGCTGTGTGAGCTGCTGTTCAGAGGCGGCTGGAAGAGACTCCCAGAGGTTAAACAGCCGCACAGCCGGACAGCGCGGGCAGAGCCGGGGATGAGGACCAGTGGGAGCCAGGCTGGGAGGGGGGGCTGGTATCTGTCCACCGTGGGGCTGGCAGAAGGACATGACTGACAGCTGTCCATGTGACATGTCCCTGTGGCTGGTGACACTCCCACCGGTGTCCTGCCCACGTCCACGGCTCACAGCAGCAGAGCTGGGGTCTGGATGGCTGCCTCTTCTGCGCCTGGGGCCTGTGACTTCCCTCTTGTCTAGTCGGAGCCCGGAATCACTCTACTCCTTAGCTACATCCTGGCTCTTTATTCTGAGCCAGTGCCTCAGTCGTTCATCTGGGCAGGCCTGGAACTTGCGATCCTCCTGCCTCAGCCTCCATAGTGCTGTGTGAGGTCCTGGCTTAGTCCCTGTGACCTTAAGCACGGTGCTGTGCCAGAGCTGGGTCAAGGAGAGATTGGGCATAGGAGCCAGGAGCAGCTGTGTGGAAAGGCCTCTTATCCTGAGGACCTTGGCAGGCTGGCGCCACCCAGCACGCTGCAGTCGGGAGTGGGTGAGGCCCTCGCAGTCCCGGTTCGGGCGCCAACAGCCCGTCTTTCTGCAGGGGGCGGGCACCGTGCTCTGCCTGCTCTCAGTTCCCACTGTGGGAGTTTAAAAAAAAAATCCCAGGGTGTTATGACTAAACTGCAGCGTCCTCACCTGTCCCCAGCTAGAGAAAAATAAAGGTCACTTGCGACGGGGTGACATCCGAACCCATCTGCGCCTCACTGCGCCCCACCCCTTACTGCGTTCTCAGGAAATTACTCGACGGCTGTGGGAAAGGTGCAGCGCATGCGCAGTGGCCTCGGGACCCAGACAGCGGAGGGGAGCAGCAGAGGCAGGTGGGGCGGGGTGCACACATCTGCCAACAGGAGGTTTTTGCACCCTTGATTGCGATTTTTCTCTAACTTTGAAATTGCCAACATAAAAAGTCAACCAAAGTTTTCTTTAAAAAGCAAGAGAAATTGCTGATCTTAGTCACATACACACTTGCAGAGGCTGAGGCAGGAGTGTCACCCCGAGTTCAGCACCAGCTACAATAGACACCCTGTCTCAAAGGAAAAGAAAGAAAGCAAGAGAAGGGAGCAGTGTGGAAGCTGGTTCTGGGGTCCTGATTGAGCCCGGGGGAGTCTGAGGCCCACCTGGGGCCCCCAGCTGCTGACAGACAAGGGCTGCTTGCTGTTATTTCCGGCACCCCCGCCCTCCTCCTCCAGCATGGGCTGCCCGTCTTCCCTGATCCGAGTCCCGGAGTCTGAGCATCAGGCAGCGGCCGAGCACTCACTGTGGGCAGAACTGCTGGCAGCTCAGCCGGTGTGGTGGTACTTGCCTATAATCCAGCACTCTGGGAGGCTGAGGCAGGAGGGTTACAAGTTCCAACCCAGCCTGCATAACTTTGTGACTTAATGAGACCCTGTCTCAAAAATAAAAATGGGCTGCGAAGTTGAGTATCGCTCAGGAAAGACCTGGCGTTCAAGCCCCAGTATCACAAGACAAAAAGCTTGCTATTTTCCCAGCACTTTATGATGATCAGCCCGGCTCCAAGCTCGTGGTTGGCCCCGCTCTGGGAGGCCACTGGGGGACTCGGGTCATGGGGACCTCTCTCTCTGGCACAGGGCAGGAGGACTACGACCGGCTGCGGCCCCTGTCCTACCAGAACACCCACCTTGTGCTCATATGCTATGATGTCATGAACCCCATCAGCTATGAGAACGTCCTCATCAAGGTGAGGCCCAGCGGTGGGGTGGGGCACAGACCCGGACACCCAGCCCTGCCTGACGCCCCCTCCTCCCCCAGTGGTTCCCGGAAGTCACACACTTCTGCCGCGGGACTCCCATGGTACTCATCGGCTGCAAGACTGACCTCCGCAAAGACAAGGAGCAGCTGCGGAAGCTCCGCGCGGCCCAGCTGGAGCCCATCACCTACAATCAGGTGGGCAACAAGCAGCACACGGAGTGAGGCTTCCCACACAGGGCTACGGTCAGGGGGCTGCCTTAGTGGCTTTTTTAAGGAATAACACAAGCAGGACTCTGTTGGGTTTTGTTTTTGAGACAGGGTCTCGCCATGTGGTACAGGCTGCCATTAAACTCACTGCGATCCTCCTGCCTCAGCCTCCTGAGTTCTGGGATCATAGTCATGCACTATGGGGCTCCTGGCTAAACAAGCAGGATCCTAAGAATAACTTTGAAATACAGATAGCCCAAGGATCTGAGCACTGAATACAGTACATACCACATCTTATCCTATTGTGTGCCTCTGAGGGATGAGCTGCTAACATCCCCTTTTGGTGGGGGGACAGGCCCAGCTAGAGAAGTGGCTTGCCCAGCGGCACATGGGTGACGGGGAGCAGGCAGACACTGGTCCCGGGCACTCAGCCTCCTCCCAGTCCTGGGGGAACAGCGGGGAAGACCCTCCTTGGGAAACAGGTGTCCAGCTGGGTACACCCCGTAACTCCAGGAGGCTGAGACACAAGATGCACATTTGAGCCCAGCCTGGGCAGCTTAATGATTTAACAAGACTGTCTGAAAATGAAAAATAAAAGGGGCCAAGGGATATAGTTCAGTGAGTTCAATCCTCACCACCACAGAAGAAAAGAAAGTCGGTGTCCTGTAGCCTGGAGAGCCAAAGGCAAGCCAGACCCTGTGAGTCTGTGAGGGAGGCACGGGGCATACACGGAAGAGATCACAAAGGCAGATTAATAGGGAGACTGATAAAAAGGAGAAATTAATTTTTTAAAAATTTATCTGGGCATGGCAGCACAGGCCTGTCATGCCAGCAATTGGGAGGCTGAAGCAGGAGGATCACTGGGAGTTGGCGGCAGTCTGGGTTAGTATTAAGTTCAAGGCCATCCTGAACTGTCAGAGCAAGATTTTGTCTGAAAAAAATTTTTTTTAGAATTCTAGTAGTCTGAGGAGCGGGGTGCTGAGGTCCTGCGTGTCTGGGGCCTTCATCTCCCAGGAGAGTACAGGGTGGGGGCTGCTTGGGGATTGACGCGCACGCACACGCACACGCCCTCTCTCTCACTCTGGGGGCTGCATCCGGAAGAGCCAGCGCCCCTCACCGCCTCCTCCCACAGGGCCTGAGCGCCTGCCAGCAGATCCGAGCCGCACTCTACCTGGAATGCTCTGCCAAGTTCCGCGAAAACGTGGAAGACGTGTTCCGGGAGGCCGCCAAGGTAGCGCTCAGTGCGCTCAAGAAAGCGCAGCGGCAGAAACAGCGCCGCCTCTGTGTGCTGCTGTGACTGGGGGGGACACTGTAAAGGTGACCTGGATACACGTGGACCTGCCTGGGACTCGACTTTCCCAGGCTCACGCTGCGTGGGGTGGCCAGTGAGCGCCCCCGAAGCCCCCGCCCCCTGCGCGTGCGTCCTCGGTGCACACCGGACTGTGGCACAGAATTCGGAAGACAGCAGGTATCCGTGGAAAGGCGGACTTGGCACAGTCCGCACGCCCGCAGAGCCGCTGTCCCCCAGGGCCGCCACCCGGCTCCTGAGATCAGCAGGCTGCACCTCTGTGTCTTCCTCCTTCCCCGGAGAACTCGGAGGCCAGCATGGGGCCAAGGCCTATCAGGACGACAAGGCAGCAGCCCCCGATGTGCGGCTGCCACCAGCCATCGCTTCCCCTCCTCTGTGCCGCACAGAGGACTTCAGCCTCTAAGAGAGCCGCTGTCTGTCCAGAGCTGGGCAGGAATGCCCTGTCTGCTCTGGGACACTCGCTGGACACCGCCTCACGCGACAGCCACCGCCGGGACAGGACAGGAAGTCTCGGCTCAGTGCAGAATGTCCTGGTCAAGTCAAGGTCAGCCATTTCAACAGTCTGGTCCCCAGGCCCCACACCCACTGCTGTGGGGGCGAGCTCAGAACCTGGGCCACCGGCCCCACCCGCACCACTCAAGAGCGGCCTGCAGGTCGGGTCCTGACAGCCACGCTCCTGAGCCCCCCTACCGCCTTCCTGAAGGTCCAGGATCAGGGCCTGGACAGCTCGGATGCCCTCACCTCAGAGCTGCTCATTCTGGAGCAAGCCCAGGAGCAAAGAAGGAACCAGGGGCTTGACTGGCCTAGGTCCTCTGGAGGCCCTCCTGCCTCGGCCTCCCTCTGCCAGCTGCTAGGGGAGATTTCTGGAGCCCCACCAGCCCGGGAGGGGACCAAGTGACAGTGTAGGGAAGAGGCTGGCAGGCTACAGCCTGTGGGCCACACCTGGCCAGTACGTATTTTTGTAAATAAAGTTTTATTGGCATGTGGCCACAGCCACTCCTGCATGCACTGGTGACTTGCTTCATAGCTGCTGACCAGTTGCCATAGAGATCTTGTAGGTGACAAGCCTCAAATATTTACCATCTGGCTTCGATAGAAAAGATTTGCTGACCTTGAACCTGGGGCAAACCCAGGAACCTGCAAATAGCCAGATGGAGGGGTGGGCGGGCATGATGGGCATGGTGGGGAGGGGGCCTGGGAGCCAGGGGCTGGCCTTGCTGTCCTCTGTTTTCCCTTCCAAATCCACTGAAGATGGAACCCAGGGCCTATGCACTGAGCCACACCCCGGCCTCTATTTCCATTTGACACTCAATCCTCAGGTTGGGCTCAAACTTAAACCCTTCTGCCTCAGCCTTCCAGGGCGCTGAGATTACAGATACAACAATGCCTGGCTAGATCTCCCCACTTTTTCAGGGCAAGTATGAATTTGAATTTTTATGTGAAGTCACTGGGTGGGGTTGTTTCTCTTCATACGTGACCAGAGAATCTCAAACCTCCGACGGCGAAACTAATCCCAACTGTGCACACCATCTGGGAAATCTGGCCAGAGCTGATCTGCGGGGAAGTTAAACGCAGCCGAGCCCCAGGCTGGAAGGCACAGAATTTTCAGTGGAGTGTGGCGGCTTCCTCACCTCCCTGCCACCGAATCTGATGCCAAGCCCCTGTCCTGGTCTCACCAGGTGGCTCTTAAGGAGTGGGCCCTCCAGAGCCGCTCACCTTCCCACACATGCGGAACCGGAACTGGAGGGGGATGGGCTCAACTCCTCCCTGAGTACTAGCTGGCGGCTGGGGCTGGATGATTTTGAGTTAGGAGCCAGCCTGAACAACTCAGCAAGCCCGTCTCAAAATAAGTAAAATGTCCTGGGGAAGTAGCTCAGTATGAAAGCTCCAGGTACACTCCCAGGAACCCAAGATTAAGAACTAGGCAAGGTGAGCTGAAGGGTGTGTGCCTGCAGACCCGCCCAGAGTGGACTGGGACCTGCAGTCTCGGGCGCGCGGCCAGGGGGCCCCCTGGCGGCGGCTTCCCTTAACACCCCCATCCCAGCCACCTGGGGGGGGGGCGCCACGCCCTGATGTGGCCCCAGGTGGGAGTCGCGGGAAGCACGGAGAGCGCAGGGCAGAGACAGGCTGTGGTTCTGAGACCTTAAATAACCCCACCTTGGGGTGGAGGCCGCGCGATGGGGCTCACAGCAGAGGCAGTGCGGACCGGCGAGGGGCGCCGCGGGATGCGAGAGGTGTCACCGTCCCCATACCGGGCACAGTGGGCAGCAGAAATCCAGCCCCGCGAGGCACATCCGAACCCCGCCGTGACGGGGCCAAGGGGCAGGCGTGGGGACCGAGGGCTCCCTGAGGCTCGGCCCCCCCAGGAAGGCTGCCCGGACGGGGTCTCTGCTGAGAGCAGCCGCGGGGACGCTGGGGACCTGTATTAAATACGTCATAAATAGGGCTAATACTGCGAGGACAGGCGCCGCCACATTCCGCGTCGGGCGGGACGCGCTCCAGCACTGTGCTGGCCCCTGAGATGCCGCCGCCCCGGCCACAGGACGCCCGAGACCTCTGGGCTGGCCGAGGCGCGTGAGTCCGAGGCTCCCGCCGCACGGGTCCCGGCTACGGCCGCTTCGTTTTGTTTCCGTTCTGCTGGAGCTTGGCGTGTACAACCTTGAGTGTGGTCAGGAAGTTGCCCAGGAAGAGGATGAGGAAGGTGAGCGCCAGCACGAACACCTAGAGACCCAGCGGCGCCCACGGGCAGGTGGGCAGGAGAAGCTTGGTCAGCGCCCCCAGGCAGTGGCCATCACCCTACCCCCGGGCACACAGAGGCACCAGCAGAAGGAGCGGGGGCACCGGAGACCCCCGGTCCTGCGGGTCCCACCCTGAAACCGCCCCATCCCCAGGGCACACCAGCAGAGAAGCGGACAGGAGAAAATGAGGGAGCCAAGGACAGAATTCTTCCCACACCCACCAAGCCCTCCGCAGACAGGCAGGCAGATATACTGACAGGAGACAGACACAGAAATGCAGACAGACGGACAGGAAAACAGACACACACATACAAACACAGAAATGCTGACAGACAAGAACGCACGGCCCTACCTGCCATTCTCTGCATTCCTCGTGGGTGGAGAGCTCGAACAATGTGACCGCATTGTAGAGCTGCCAGAACTGGAGACAGGAGACAGCACGGTCACCACCTTCTCCCCTGGGGAGCCAGGGAGACTAAGCAGCTCAAGATGCCGCCCCGAGAAACTGAGGCCCCCAGGCAGAGCAGCCCTGAGGGCAGGCCCTGCATCCGGGACCCAGGGGGAATGGGATCGGAGGTTCCCTCAGCTGTGCCTTCTCGCCCTGGAAGACTGACTGAATAGAGTCTCAGATAGGGCTGGCGCAGGGGGCAGACTCAGGCTCCTGGGAGCTGGTGGACTGAGGACACAATAGTCACCAAGGGAGCCGCTGGCACAGCTGGCGATGGTAGGGGCCCGAAGACGGGACGCGTGCGCCAGGGGACTCACATGGCCGCAGAAGAGGAACGGCAGGAGGAAGGTAAGGCCCCGCCACATCCAGGACTGGAACCCTTCTGTGGGAAGGAGCAGGGGCGAGGGTCTCATGTAGGGGCTCCCAGGATCAGCCAGACTGGGACCGACTCCCAACACAGGACCCGCAGAGCCTGACTGGCCTGGGCAGGCTCACATCACCTCAAACCTGGCCCTAAGAAGCCCCTGCCGCTCTGTATTCACTAATTTCTTCTCTTTTCGAATGTGTACACACATTCCCTCTTTAACCCCAGCCTCCCACCCTGCCCCCGTCTGTATTCAGTACTGGTGACTGAAGCCAGGCCCTTTGCCCAGAACTACACCCCATCCCCTTTTGATCTTTTTTTTTTTTTTTCTTTAGACAGGGTCTCGCTTTGTGGTTCAGGCTGGCCCTAAGCTCAGCCTCACTCACATCACAGCAATCCTCCTGCCTCTGCCTCCCAAGTGCTGGGATGACAAGCGTGAGCCACCACGCCCCGGCACCGTGGTCTGTGGTACTGGTTGCTGCTGGATGTGAGTCTCCACACCCAGTATAGTATGTGGTTACCAGGGGATTGAACTGGGGTCCTTGCACTTGCAAGACAGGCGCCGGAGCCACTGAGCTAAATCCCCAGCCCCCTAGACTACAAGCTTTCTGAATTGGATATTGCTGAGTGAAGTTAAGCACACACCCCAATGTATGTACATCTATATGTTTATGCATTTAGATCCAGATGTGTTATATTTCAGTTATACGCAGGACTGACGATTGAGTAACATTTATGTACATTGTAAATTCCAGCGACACTTGAGGCTGAGGCAGGAGGACTGAAAATTCTGGTCCAGTTGGGAAAACTTAGTGACTTTGTAAGACCCTGTCTCAAATCATTTTTTTTCTAATTTTTAAATAAAAAGGGCTGAGTAGATAGCTTGGTGTTGGAGCACTTGCCTAGCATCCAGGAAGCCCCCCAGGTTCCATCCCCAATACCAACAAACCAAACAAAACAAAACAAAAGCATGGACAAAATACAGACATTTAAAGGGGAAAAAGTGAGACCCCAGCACCAAAGGCTTATGCAGAATCCACTGGGAATTATGCAGCGCTGAGCCTCATGTGGGGCCGGGCCAGGCGGGCGCTACTCACCAACAGTGAGGTCCAGGTGGTTCCGCTCACCCAGGGCCCGCAGACGGTACAGGCAGCCCCGCTGGTAGTAGTACTGCAGGAACTGCACGCAGCCTGCACAGGGCACACGCCGGCTCAGGCTGCTGCCCAGCAACACACTGAGCCCCCAGCCCAGGCCCAAGGCCCAAGGCTGACCGGAGCTGCTGGCACGCAGCTGGTCCCAGGGCAGGGAGGCCACCTTCTCCCCCTCCGCCTCCCTAAGCTGGAAGCTCACTCTCCCGTATCCAGAGTCCAAGAGCTCAGGTGTGCAAGCATAGAGGCCCGGCCTGACTCAAAACGACTCTTAGTAGATGACTGCCAAGATACAAGCCCCCGGCAGTGGGACACTCTGCAGGTGCCAAAATGAGGCCTGATAAACTATTTTAATATATATGTATATGCTTATTAACAGATAAAAACAACCGAATGGACTTAGATGGTAATGCTGATTGCTCCTAAGGGAGATGAATCATGTAAGATTCCCACTCTTGGCTTTCCAAATGTGTATTTGTTTGCAAGCAGGTTCTCATTTAGAAATTAAATTTCTTTTCTTTTCTTTTTTTTTTCTTTCTTTAGTTTTTTGAGACAGCGATTTGTTTTGTAGTTCATGCTGACTCTGAACTTACTATGTAGCCCAGGCTAGCCTTCAACTCAGCAATCCTCCTGCCTCTGCCTCCTGAGTGCTGGGATTATAGGCATGTGCCACCACGCCTGGAATTTTTTTTTTTTTTTTTTTAGACAGTGGCCACACAGTTCAGGCTGGCCTCAGACTCAAGCAATCCCCCTGCCTCAGCCTCCCAATTAAGCTGGATTCTGGAAAAGGTAATATAAATCTAGTGGTATATGAGATCATCCTAGCTATTCAGGAGGCTGAGACAGGAGGATGACTTAAGCCCAGTGGCTGGAGGCCGTACTGGCAACATAATAAGAGCCCATATTCAGGGCAAAAAAAAAAAAAAAAAAAAAAAAATTAGTACTGAGGACACAGCTCAGTGGGAGAACGTAGGCGTAGGATGCACAGGGCCCTGGGTGCCAACCCCAACACCACACACCCCCTCAGACACACTCACAGTTGCAAACCCTGAGACCAGCTCACTGCATACAAATCCGAAGCTACCCTCAAGTGGGAACAGTTACACGCATTTCCATTTGGAGGACTTATTTGAAACTGGGAGACAAGGTTCGCGCCCCCAGGAGACAAAGCTCTTTAAGGTGGCTCTTGTCCCCGGGGCGGGGCTGGGGACCCACATTCTTGTCCGCTGGGGCCCCTGTGAGGAAACCTTCAGGAAATCCGCCTCCCACTTCAGCTCGAGGCTTGGATACTCACTCTGGAAAATGGAAAACGCTAAGAACTGATTGCGAAACTTCTGATAAATGAGTCCGTTCGGCCTGGAAGGAAGAAGGTGCGGCTCGCTGGGAGAAGACGTGTTTCTCCCCCTGCTCCTTCCGCCGAGAGACCCTGTTCCAGCCGCTCCCTGTCCCGGCTGCGGGTCCAGAACCCAGGAAGCCCCTCCCTCCCTCCGGCCCCTCCACCGCCGCCGCCGCCGCCCCACGCGCCCCGGAAGGTCCCCCAGCCCTGGCCTGTGCCAGTGACCCAGGGGCTCGAGGGTCCGTGGAGGGCGCCTCACCAAGTCAGCATCACTCCGGACAGGAACGTGGAGACGTAATGGTGCGATACCCACCAGCCTTTAATTCTTGGGAAAACGAGAGGACAGACAGGCGTTCAGGCGGGAGAGAGACACCTCTGCTGCTGGCCTGGCTGGCCAGGAACAGCTCCTGGAGTAGAACCGGACACGAGCCATCCCGAACCCTCCTTCCTACCCCTCGGCCCGCAAGTCCCTCGAGCTCCCGCTGCCTCCCCGTGCTCCCTGCACCGAGAAGCCGGAACACCTGGCCTTCCCGACTCCCTGCGCCTCTCAGGGACTGAACGGCCCCACTTTGTTAGAAGGTGACTTCAGACAGAGCCTTTAAAGACACAACCGCAGGGAGGTCACCAAGGCGGGACCCTGACCCGCTGTGACTGGCACCACTGTATGCACAAAGGAGAGGCCGTGGGGAACACGGCAAGGTGGCGTCAGGAAGCGAGGAGAGCCAGCCAACTCCATGATAACGGACTTCCAGCCCCCAGCACCAGAGGCACAAGGCCTCGCTCTCCTCCCGACTCCAGGACTGGGGGTGGAGGTGAGAGGCAGCCCCTCGATGTGTAAGCCAAGCAGGCCACAATCTTGAGGTGACCCTCCTGCCTCAGCTTCCTGAGTGCTGGGATCACAGGCACGTGCCACCACACCCGGCTCGCATCTGTGTTACTTGTGTTGTGCTGGGTATTAAACCCTGGGCTGCCGGAGCCGACACACAGGCCTCCTCTAGTGAATTCCATCTTCAGTCCAAGACGGAAGTTTTAATCCCATTTTCCTAGTAAGCGGGTTGGATCTGACTGAAAATGGTCCAACAAGAGCATACATGTCAAAGAAACAGAGACTGTATCTTAATCACCTCCCCCTTTTTTATGACCTATGTAATGCTTCTGAGGATAGATCGCTCACTCTGGCAACAGCGAATTGCGTCACAGGAGTTATGCAAGAGGTTTTACGGGGCTCTGAATTCCTAGTGCCACACCAGGTAAACAAGAGGCATTCAATGCCGGAAGGTACTGCCAGGAGAAGAGCGGGGGAAGTCACCCCGCTGGGAACTCAGCTCAGTCTCCCCACCTGCCTGCTGAGCCTCAGACCCTGGGCTGCGGTTTCCCAAGTGAAGGTTTCCCAAGACCTGATCCTCAGACTCACTTTAAAGGGCAGCCAAGAGGGCTGGCCTCAGCCTCCCCCAGCTCGGGAAGCCACCCAGGAACCCTGGGACCCGGACTGCCCCTCTCCTTTGTCCTACTCCCCAAGGGTCCCCTGAGAAATGCCCTCACTCTGTCTGGGAGCGCCATTAGCCCGACACTCCAGGCAAGAAGCCTGTGGGAGCAGTGGCTTTTCACAGCCCTCGTGCCCAGGGCCCCGCTCTGACAGGTGCCACCAATAAACACAGCTCAGCGACTCCCTAGGAGCTGGAATCACTTGTTCCCGGGTTCCACGGTCCACCCGCTGCCCCAGGTTGTGCTGGTTTTACAGGTGTTCCTGCTGTGAAAGCTTCTCCACTGCCCGCCACGGCAGGGCTGCGAGAGAGCCAGGGAGAGCCAGGCTCTGCAGACTGCTTGCTAGATAACCAGCATCACTGTCAATTCATTACTCGTCCTGGCCCAGAACTACGCGGACACCAGCTGTTCCGCCATCTGTCCGTCACCGCCCAGCCCAGCCCTCCAGGACCGGGCCTCCTCGTGGGGAACCACCTCACTCGACACTCAGCCTAGAGGGTGCTGAGGAATATATGGGGCACATGACCCGGGGCTGCCCAATCAGGGCTCCACAACCATCCTATACTGCCGATAGGTAAGCCGGCCAGCAAGTGACCCCAGCCAGCCAATCAGAAAGCCAACCCAGAATTCCCACTGGGTCTGTGCGCGGGACAGGGGAGGGGCCCTGGGGTTGCTGACCAGGTAGGAGCCAGAGGGGGGCTATCTCACCGCCTTTTCATCCAGATGAAATGCCAGTTACCGGGGGCCTCTGTGCCCGTTAGATACAGTCCCTGTTGGATGAGCTGTCACCCTTGTAAATTTTGCAAGGGAGGCTGACTTGTTTATTGAACCAAGGAGCTCATCTCAGGTGCGCAACATCTCCTAAGGGGACGTCTCCAGTCCCCGCATCATTCCGCTACTCCCTCCCGGCACGATTCTGGTCAGCTGCAACCAGGCTCAGGACAAGAGAGGCCGGGCCACGCCAGTCAGGGCAGCAAGCGAGGCGCCCCGGTCCAGTCCTGCCGTCTCCAACCCCACTGTGGCCTCCAGGGCCTTTGATCGATGCAGAGCTCAGTCCGAGCCGTCTGTCATGGCCCACAGTGTCCACCGGGTATCAGCCCTGAGCACCCACACTGGCCGCGGGACGCCCGACACAGACAGGCAAAGCCTGCCCAGCTGGGCCTGCGCCCCTCCGTACTCACTCTGGCTGTCCCCAGCAGGACTCAAGGCCTCTCCCCAGCCACCGCGGGGGTCAGCCAGGTCTGCAGAGGAGCTGGGGGAGGCTGAGTCTCGTCAGACTCAGCCCACCTGCTCGTCTCCATGCCCAGAGAGGCCAAGGCTCCCACAGTCACTGGAAGCAGAGGCTGCCATCCAGGCTGCCCTGCTGAGGCCAGCTTGGAAGACAAGCCCAAAGAACAGCTCTGTTACAGCTTGGGATTGCCAGGAACCTGCCGGCCAGGACAGGCCTTTTGTGAGAGCTCTGCGCATCCCTAAGAGGCAGGTTGTGTTACCTCAGCTGACCCAACTTGGCATTGGTGCTTAGGAAACGTTCAAGACCTCCTCGAGGAATGGGCTTGGGGTATGCAGCAGACCCCACCCAGCGCTCTGCATCAGAATGCAGACAGCCTCTCCTCCACCGACCAGCAAGGGAGGGTGGGCTCTGGGTTACACCTTCCTTCCCCTCGGCACCCTGACCAACCCCCGGGATGCTTCTCTCTGTGACCACCCTGCACCCACAGCACAGCAATTTTTTTGGTTTATTTAATTTATTTTTTTTTTTTTGAGAAGGGTCTCACTTTGTAGTTCAGACTGGCCCTGAACTCATTATGTAGCCAGGCCAGCCTCGAACTTGTAGTAATCCTCCTGCCTCTGCCTCCTGAGTGCTAGGATTACTGGTGTGAGCCACCATGCCTGTTATTGTGATACGTGGTCCCAGGGATTGAACTCCGGACCTCGCACGTACCAGGCAGATGCCGGAAACACGGAGCTAAATCCCCAGGCACAACGTTCTTTAAAAGCCGAGCTGCCGGCCGGGGGTTTAGCTCAGTGGTTCTGGCGCCTGTCTTGCAAGCGCAAGGGCCCGGATTCCATCCCCGGTAACTACAACAACACTGGGTGTGGAGACTCACGCCCACCAGCAATCAGAACCACACACCACAGCGCCGGGTGTGGTGGCTCACGCCTGTCATCCCAGCACTCAGAGGAAGGATGACTGCTGAGCTGGAGGCTGAGTCAGGACCAGCCTGAACTATAAAGTGAGACCCTGTCTCAAAACAAAACAAAACAAAAAAAACCAGAGTTACCCAGAGTAACTCAAAGTGGCCCGGATCCGAGTCCAGCAGGACAGTGAGAGCCCGAGGCTAAGTGCAAAAAGAGTACAGGAAGAGTAAGTAGTAAGGATGCCACTGTCCTGGCCCCATGGCCCCCAGTACACCACGCCCCAAGCAGACGACGCTCTTCTCTTGGAGAGGGAGGGACGCCGTGCATGTTGGCCCTCGGCTAGGGCTTTCTCTTCCAGGGTCTCCCAGGCCCCAAGACAGTGAGCTGTGGGAACAGACTAGCTTTGGGGGCACCCTCTCCTCATGCCTTTCCCTCTTGCCAACTCAGCCAAGAAAAGTCTCATTAGATGCTTGTACTTTATTTTGCAGCCTGTGGGTGGAACCGAGAGCCCCTGCCCTGAGCTACAGCTTCCATCTACTTTTAAATTTTGAGACAGGTTCTCACTACATTGTCCCAGGCGAGGCTCAAACATGTGATCCCCCTGCCTTAGCCTCCCACAGTGCACAGGTGTGCACCCCCATACCCAGCCAAGTCCAGCGGTCTTGAGCACCGCTCCTGGCTGATCCTTCCTCCCCTCAGGGTCCCGTCAGGCATCTTTATTTCTCCCCCACCCCCTCGCCAGGGACGGAATCCAGGCCCTCCTGCACATGAGTACCACTCCACAGGCACGCTCTGCCCCAGGCCAAGACCCTTCTGGGATACAGGCAGTGTGGAAAGATGGAGAGGAAATGTGGGGCTTCGGGAACTCAGAGCCTCTGCGAGATGGGCAACAGGCCCCCCCATGAACGGCACCTGCATTCAGTTACAGGAACGAAGGTGAGCGTCATGAAGCTGTTCGGTGACAGCGCTGGGACTGGAACCCAGAAGTATTCCACCTCAGCCACCTGTTCAGCCTCCACCTTCCTCCTTGTGAAGGACCATCCTCCCCCTTCCCTCAAATCTATCCACCCTGCTGGTACCAATATCCCAGCATTCCCTGGGAATGCGTTCCAGAAGCTTCCGTGTCACAGATGACAGCTGAGGGGGTGGGTGAGGCTTAAACCTGGCCAATCACAGCCTTGCACTGTCTGGCGACAGTGACTGGTTCAAACAGAGCCACCCAGACAGCACCTGGAGACAGCCCAGGGGCCCCAGCTGGTCAGCGCCTCGGCCCAGAGAAATGGGCTTTGTTCGCTAGGCACAGAGACAAGAGTCCAAGGCTGATGCGGCTCCATAGGGGGCCTGAGGATAACGCTCACGCAGCAAAAGTCACAAATGGAGAGAAACCGGGTTCCGATGACATCTTTTGAACACCTGGATCACACCTTACCTGAAGATGGTCTCAATGAACCTGCTTTTCTTTTAAGACAACACATTTCCTGCTACACTGCATCGGGTTGAGTTAGGATTTCTTTTGCTTGGCATCAGTAAGGAAGACCAAAACCAACAGCCATAGTTTCCCTCCTCCCACATCTGAACAGTCATGGGACCCCAGAAGGACACGGAACAGGGCTGCGCAGGCCGCCCCTCCCTGGCCCCACCCACACCGGCTCCCGGTTACCTGGAGCCGTTGCTGATGAGCACGCTCTCGCGGATGGTCAGGGTGCAATAGTACCACACCAGCAGGAAGTTGAAGACTTCGTCCGTCACCCTGGGGGAGCCGTGTGAGAAGCAAGGACAGCTGGAATGCTCACCCTGACACAACCACAGGGCACCTCGAGGGGCCTCAGGCAGGTGGGCCTGGGCAGCTGCTCACCCCCCAGAATGCCTGGCCCACCTGCACTCCCAGCTGTGCCCGAGGTGCCCTCAGCCCCCGCCCACTCGACCCAGGGCAGCCCAGCTGTCTCCCAAAGCTTCTAGCTGGAGAGCAGAGGGCCTGTTTGTTCTTTAGTTTTGTTTGGTTGGAATTTTCTTTTTTCTTTGTACTGGGAACCAAACTCGGGGCCTCATGTTTGCCAGACAGGTGCTATACTGCTAAGCTACATCCCGGGACCTATTTTTTGTTTTGTTGAGACATAGTTTCATATAGTTCAGGTTGTCCTTAAAGTGATCCCGCTGCCTCAGCCTCCCAAGTGCTGAGATTACAAGTGTGCACCCCACAGCCGATTCGGATGGCCTTCAAGGAGAGACCCTGTTTTATGTGAGACTGTCTGTAGGCTAAGATGTGCACTCCCCTGTCTCTGTCACCTAGCAGCAGACTGTTATCACATGAAACCCATCTCAAGGTCCACACAGCCCATGAAGCTAATGGAAGAACCAATTCCAGCATCCCCCTCCGCAGCAGCCACAGCCACGGCTGGGCTGAGCAGGCTCAAAAATGGATGAGCAGGGGCCGGGGAGTTAGCTCAGTGGTTCCGGCACCTGTCTTTTTTTTTTTTTTTTTTTTTTTTTTTTTTTTAAGGTTTTTTGAGACAGGGTCTTGCTTTGTGGTTCAGGCTGCCCCTGAGCTCAGCCTCAAACTCACATCGCAGCAATCCTCCTGCCTCTGCCTCCCGAGTGCTGGGATTACAGGCGTGAGCCACCACACCCGGCACTGGTATGTGGTATTGGTTGCCGCTGGGGTGAGTTTCCACACCCAGTATTGTATGTGGTTACCGGGGATTGAACCCGAGTCCTTGCGCTTGCAAGACAGGCGCCGGAACCACTGAGCTATATCCCCGGCCCTCCGGCACCTGTCTTGCAAGGGCAAGGACCTGGGTTCGATTCCCCAGTAACCACACACAATACTAGGTGTGGAGACTCACGCCCAGCAGCAACCAGTACCACATCCCACAGGGCCAGGCATGGCGGCTCGCGCCTGTCATCCCAGCACTCGGGAGGCAGAGGCAGGAGGATTGCTGTGATGTGAGTTTGAGGCTGAGCTCAGGGCCAGCCTGAACTACAAAGTGAGACCCTGTCTCAAAAAAAAAAAAAAAGGATGAGCAGGAGGATCTTAAGTTTAAGCTAAGCTTGGACAGTTGAGTAAGATGATGCCTCAAATTTTATTCTTTAAAGTGTAAGGGGCGTAGTTAGTGCAAAGGCCCTGGGTTCCAGCCTCAGTACTGACGGGGGAGGTAGCCAGGCAGCCAGAGCCTTGCAGGCTGGGACAGAAGGGCTTGCGCAGAGATCCACCTGCCTCAGCTCACTGTCTTTAGGAAGCTAACCACCTACAAGTGCTGAGAAAGTAACACACACCCCTCCATCCGAGGTACCCTTGACAAACTCTCACAAAGGCTCTGCCCTTGACCCCCGTGGGGACAGTCCCCCGTACCTCCCAGTGTCACCTGGACCCACCAGTACAGACAGGAGAAAGCCTAGGTCCCTGACCCACGCTCCCTGAACGAGGACACCCCCCCCCCCCGGGACAGCCCAGGGTAGGAAGGAAGGAGGAACAACTCCAACCATGGGAGATGCTGGGAGACACCTCTGAGGCCTGGGAGTGTGCCCTGTGGTAGCTGGCACAGTCAGTCTCCGCCCATGGACTGATGCCAGTCCCGGGTGATCAGGAGCACGCTGTGGAATCCCAAGGCCTGTGTTCAAATACCGAGTCTGGTAATGGACAGCCTGTTCCCCATGACTGTTCGGACGCAGAGAAAATCAGAGGCTGTGGGACTTGGACAAGAACTGCGGATACCAGGGATGTTGTTAGTTCTCTAAACTGCCCAGGTAAAAAAATTAAAATTAAAAAAAAGTGTTCAGGATGAGCTAAAATTTGAGATCCTCCCGCCTCAGCCACCCAGAGTACAGGGATGACAGAGCTGCACCGCTACACTCAGCTTATCGGTTCCTTGATTCTGACTTCTGTCCTCCAGGCCTGAGGGAACATTCTCCTGCTGTTCTAAACCCCAAACAACTGTCACTGTTAGGGCAGCCGAGCCACCATGGCAGGAGAGAAAGGGGAGAGCATGCATGGCACCGCGCACATGACAGCACGCTGCAAGTTCTGCGCAAGGCCCTGGAGGGCCTGTGCGAGGGACCGAAGCTGCACACTGAGAATTCTCACCCCTCTCCGGAGCACATGAGGAGGCCAAGCCGGTGAGCACAGCCTCGGCCCTGGGGAAGCTGGCCAGGCCCCGGCGCCAGGCAGGTGCGGGCCCAGCGGAAAGCGGTAGCAGAGCAGCACCAGACTCCTGGCCCCCCAGAGTGCTCAGCCCCTCGAGGACACAGTGTGACCTCACTGCAGTGTCACGGCCCACAAAGCATGGCCTGCTGTCAGCTCGGCTTATAGATGGGAGACCAGGGTTCCCAGAGGGACCCCACTGCAGCAACAGGCCAGGATTTAAAGCCAGATAGCCCAAGCTTGCTCTTACTCTTTCTTTTCTTTTTAATAACTGAGATATAATTCACACACCACCCAATTTCCTTTTTTTTTTTTTATGCTGCAATACCGGGGGATTGAACCCAGGGCCTTCACATGAGCTATAAACCTAGGCTTTTAAAACTGTATTATTTGGGATGGGTATTTAGCTCAGCGGTTCCGGTGCCTACCTTGCAAGCGCAAGCTCCCAAGTTCAATCCCCAGTCACCACATACAACAACGCTGGGCGTAGTGACTTACACCCACCAGCAATCAGCACCACACACCATAAGGTCAGATGTGGTGGCTCATGCCAATAGTCCCAGCACTTGGGCAGCAAAGGCAGGAGGATTGCTGTGAGTCTGTGGCTCACCTGAGCTACATAGTGAGTTCAGGGCCAGCCTGAACTACAAAGCAAGACCCTATCTCCAAAAAACTAAAAAAATAAAATTGTTTTAATACCAGATTTCCTTTGGTCCCTAAAATTCCCTAGGCTTGGCTCAAACTAGCGATTCTCCTGTCTCAGCCTCCCAGTTTGCTGAGGTCATAGCTATGCAGCGCAACTCCCAGTGGAAACTCACCCTTTAGACCTGTACAGAGGGGCCGTGCTATGCTAACAAGACTGTGTAAAGCACCGTCACCTCCTTCCAGAGCATTTCATCACCCCAAAGAGGTTCTGAGCCGGGCCTGGTGGCTCACCTGTAAACCCAGCACATGGGAGGCTGAGGCAAGAGGATTGCTGTTGAGTCAGAGGTCAGCCTGGGCCACACAGTGAGCTCAGGGACAGTGTGAACTACACTGAGACCCTGGCTCAAAAAAAACCAAAACAATAAAAAATAAAAGAAAATGTGGGCCGGGGATTTAGCTCAGTGGTTCCCGCACCTGTCTTGCAAGCACAAGGACCCGGGTTCGATCCCCGGTAACCACATAACAATACTGGGTGTGGAGACTCACCCCAGCAGCAACCAGTACCACATACCACAGTGCCGGGCGTGGTGGCTCACGCCTGTAATCCCAGCACTCGGGAGGCAGAGGCAGGAGGATTGCTGTGATGTGAGTTTGAGGCTGAGCTCAGGGCCAGCCTGAACCACAAAAAGTGAGACCCTGTCTCAAAAAACCTAAAAAAAAAAAAAAAAAGAAAATGTAACACACACAGTCTCTCCTTGGTGAGCTACTCTGTCTCCGTGGATTTTTCTGTTCTGAAACTTCTCCTGGATGGAGTTTTATACCCAGCTTCCTGCCCTCAGCCAGCTGCCTCCTGTCGTCCACGCGGCGTGGGTCAGCGCCACACTCTGTCTAGAGCACAATAACGCCCCGCTGCACAGAGAAACCCCTTCCCTTCCCCAGCTCCCAAGTTCAGGCCCTTCCAGCAGCCACTCGACACTTGCTGACCTCACAGGGAGAAGGACGGCCACTGCCCAGGGGCCTGCACTTCCCACAGCAACCCTGTAGAGCCTCCTGGCTGCCTCCTCGCTCCCCACGTGCCCCTTACCTGTAGTGCAGGACAAAGCGACAGGCCACGGCCCCCAGGAGCAGGATTATGGTCAGGTAGAGCTTGAATTTCTCATACTCGTCCTTGTAGGCAAACCTGCCACAGCAGACGCCCCATGAGGATCTCACACTAGGACCACTCTGCTCCCCCTGCCTGGAGGCAGGACCCCTCCCCTGTCGGAGCCCAGGCCTAGCGCCACTGCCTCGCCCCAAAGGACCTGACGTCCTGCCAAAAAATACCTGGCCTTGAATTAGTGACAAGGAAGAGGTAGAGAGGGTCAGTTCAGGGTCCCCGTCCCTGAACTCTGGGGTAGGACACTGGACCCTCTGGTCCCTCTTTCCTCAACCAAAAACAAGCACCAGGGGTCAGTCACCCGGAAGTGGACTGACGACGGGGACAGGAGGCCCCACTTCCTAGGGGGAACGCTGTGATTTATGTACAATAGAGCAGGGGCCGCTGTGGAAACAGGGCGCTCTGGCCACCATATGGTGAGTGGCGAGGAGGACAGAAGCAGGGCTTGGGGTGCAGCTCAGCAGCAGGGCACTTGCCCAACCTGTGTGAGGCCCTGAGTTCGATCCCCAGCACCACAAAAGAAAGAAGGAAGAGGCCGGAGTTCAGCTCAGTGGAGCTGTGCCTGCCTCGCACGTGCAAGGCGCTCATTTCAGTCCCTGGCAGGGGGGACCGCGAAGGACAGGGTCAGAAAGACCAAACGCCAGAGACCCACGTGCTCGTATGTTTTGATTTCTGCACAGAATTAGCCTGGGCCCATCTTCCCGGAGGGGAGGGGTCCCGGAGCCCGTGGGGAGAAAGGGATATACGTACTTGGCCTGGTTGCTGAGCAGAGTCACATTCACATTGCCCAGGACCAGATTCAAGTAGAGCCTGGAAAGACAGAGCCGTGAGGGCCGCACCCCGAGCCTCACAGGCACACCCAGCTGAACCCACACACTCTGACGGGTGTGACAGTCCCAACATCGGAAAGCGCGACGCTAAACAAGCGCTCAGCCAGGCTGTCGACCGTGATGGTGAGCCGGGGAAATTGGCTATGTGTACGTAAAGATGTCATGAACCCACTTCCCCCGGAAGCTCACGCGTAACCTCTAATTCCCAGTCTTCTTTGCAGCCAGCTGTAGCATGTGACTACGTCCCAGCCAATGAGGCTAAGGCACAGGTATAATCTCTGTCCATTTACAAAAGATGCTCTCTGAAATTAAGACCTGGCCCTGTGTTCTCTCTCGCACGGTAGCCCAGGCTCATGCTGTCGGGTGTACCTTACTACTTTTACTTGGCCCAAATTTCTTTTTATTGGTTTTATTGGTACCTTTTTTTTTTTCGGTTTTTTTTGAGACAGGGTCTCGCTTTTGTGGTTCAGGCTGGCCCTCAGCTCAGCCTCAAACTCACATCACAGCAATCCTCCTGCCTCTGCCTCCTGAGTGCTGGGATTACAGGCGTGAGCCACCACGCCCGGCACTGTGGTATGTGGTACTGGTTGCTGCTGGGTGTGAGTCTCCACGCCCAGTATTGTTATGTGGTTACCGGGGAATGGAACCCGGGTCCTTGCACTTGCAAGACAGGCGCCGGAACCACTGAGCTAACTCCTCGGCCCTTTTTTTCGGTTTTTTGAGACAGGGTCTTGCTTTTGTGGTTCAGGCTGGCCCTGAGCTCAGCCTCCAACTCACATCACAGAAATCCCCCTGCCTCTGCCTCCCGAGTGCTGGGATGACAGGCGTGAGCCACCACGCCCAGCACTGTGGTATGTGGTACTGGTTGCTGCTGGGGTGAGTCTCCACGCCCAGTATGGTATGTGGTTACCGGGAATCGAACCCGGGCCCTTGTGCTTGCAAGACAGGCGCCGGAACCACTGAGCTAAATCCCTGGCCCCTGTACATTTTATATACACTATATATACATGTCTATTGTGATCACAATAGACATTGAGAATTTGTACCTGTACCTGACAAGACTTAATTCTCATTTTTTCCAAGATTCTATTTCTTTTCCTATCTTAAACAAATGCAACCTTGCTACCAAAATAAAAACAAGCACAACCTTCACAAGTACACTGTCTTAAGTGTCAGCATCATGTTTTGTTTGAGACAGGATCTCTCTGTGTAGTTCAGGCTGGCCTTGAAATCAAGGCAACCCTCCTGCCTCAGCCTCTTGAGTGGTCAGATTACAGGCTTGTGCCATGATGCCTGGCTTATTCCCCTGTTTCTGAGCTCCCTGTAAATGTGCAGGTTAGCGAATCTTTCCAGCCTACAGCTCCCCCTCAGGAGCATACCTGGGAGCAGCACTTCCCACGCACACTTCCCTGCCTCCTTTACTGTAGCAAAGAGTATCCCATGCGTAGAATGATGATCACCGATGTAGTTCTGCTCTTGAGTATTCAGCTTGTTCTCAGTTTTTGTTTTTTAGTTGGTTTGTTTTTTTTGAGACAGGGTCTCACTTTTGTAGTTCAGACTGGCCTTGAGGTCGGCCTTGAACTCACAGCAATCCTCCTGCCTCAGCCTCCTGAGTGCTGGGATGACAGGCGTGCCCGCACTGTGGTGTGTAGTTCTGAATGCTGGTGGTTATGAGTCACCAAGCCTGACATCATGGTATGTGGTTACCAGGGATGGAACCCAGGCCCTTGTACTTGCAAGGCAGGCACCGGAACCACTAGCTAACTCCCTGGGCCTTACACTGGATTTCTAAATTTTCTACAAACTGCAAATTCAGCCTCCTTGAAGTGTCTCCCATCTATCCTAGTCCCCAGCCGCTGGTGACAGCTCCTTGTTCTCCTTGTTCGTGTACTCAATTTTCCCCCTCTTTAGATCCTACATATAAATGAGATCATGCAGTATGTTTCTGTTTCTCTGTCTGGCTTATCTCACTGGGCATAATGTTCTCCAGACTTACTCATGTGTTTTCAGGTTTGGGCTATGAACATATTTTCTGGAAAAAAATTGAGGCATAATTCACGTGCCATACAATTTAGCCCTTGAAAGTACATAATTTAATGATTTCTAATATATTTACAATGTTATGCAACCATCACTATTACCTAATAATTCCAGAACATTTCCATTACTCAAAAAGAATTCTACCCTCACCAACAGTCTCCTCCCCCAGCTCCCCAAGCCGTGCCCGCCCCGAGGGGTGTGCCTGTCCTGGACGCCCCGCAGGAACCTAACCACTCGGTGTCGAGCTCTGGTACCTGGCCAGCTCGCTGTGAGCGGTCTAATACCTGTCTCTCGGAGGACAGAAGACTCACTTGGAGCGGGATTTCTAGGTCGTTGTGTGTGCGTGACTAGCTTCCTTAGCAGGCGGCAAGCATTATTCATGGAAAGAGGTCTGCACTACCAAAGGCGCAAACGAAGGGCTGTGGCACCTCAGGGAGGAAGGATAAACTCCAGAGGGACATAGGTTTGGAAAGATTTGACTGAGGTGGGGACATTTTAATTGGCTTTGGAAGAATAAGTAGAAATTTGAAGGGAGAAGAGAATAGAAGAGCTTTTTTTCTGCTAGCTGTGAGTGGATCTTCATAGTAGTTCCAGTCTGCTAGAACTGGAGCAGAGTGTAGAGAAATCAGTCCCCATTTCCTACAGGGGCAGCACAGGTCTCATCAGAGAAACACACCTTCCAATCAAGCCACAGACATGGCACATGACTATGGCTCAGCCAGTCAAAGCGAAGTATCCTTCCGACTGGTTTAAGAACGATCATGTGGGGGCCGGAGAGTTAGTTCAGTGGTTCTGGCACCTGTCTTGCAAGTGTAAGGACCTGGGTTCCATCCCTAGTAACCACAAGACCAGGCCTGGTGACTTATGCCCAGCAGCAATCAGTACCACATACCACAGTGCCGGGCGTGGTGGCTCACGCCTGTCATCCCAGCACTCGGGAGGCAGAGGCAGGAGGATTGCTGTGATGTGAGTTGGAGGCTGAGCTCAGGGCCAGCCTGAACTACAAAGTGAGACTCTGCCTCAAAAAAAGAAAAGATCATGTGAACCGAAGAGAAAGCGGATGACCATAGCTTAGCCAATCAAAGCAGTGCATTCACCTGACTGGTCTATGAGTGGTCACGTGACACAATGTAGGCCAAAGAGAATCAGCCCTGGGACTTTTCCCATAATTGCCAGTTTACAAGTTTTACCAAGTTTATTAGGTCTAAGAATGACATGTATACACTGGAAAAGAAAGCTATGGGTGAGTTCCTAATGGTATCATTTCAGCAGCAAGATCCAGTTGCATAACACTGAGGCTACATCTGGACTTTCTAGTTATAGCAGCCAATAAACCCTCCTTTTTTTTTTTTTTTCCTTTTAAAATTCTGAGTTAGATTTTGTATCATTTATAACATAGAATTCCTGACTGGTATAACATGAAACAGAGTGAAGTGAGAGAAGGGGGCGGGTCTGAGCATACCGTCAGAGAGGCTCAGGAATGACAGGCCGCTGCTTCAGAAAATGACTGCCGGCTAACTCGTGAGTCCTTCAAACCTTGGGAAAATGGGTGGCTGAGGATAAGTGACAAGCATCACGGGAGCTGCCGGCAGAGCAGAGGCCACACGGCAGGCACGCAACAGAGCGTGGTTCTCTCGGGAGAGAACACCTCCTCTGGACCGGAAGTGGCGCACCGGGCCAGAATAACACGCGGGGAAGTGTCCTCCTCCTTCCTGTCCATTCGGTCCACACCCCCAGTCAACCTCAGCCCCAGGCTCTCATTCCTACCCGTTCTTCTTGGGCAGGTAGGCTTCCATGTCAAAGAAGACGTTCTGCCGCTCCTTGATGTGCGCGCCCATCTGCTGGACCAGCTCCGCCTCTTCCTGCCCTGCGTGGTGCTTGTACCTGTGGTTGGAGGGGGAGGCAAGGAGCAGCGTCACTCTGACGGAGGAAAGGTCTCGGCCACCAGATCCTCCCCGTCGCAGCCCTCACCTCAGATGTTTCTCTGTGGGCTGGGGACAGCACCCAGGGATGACACCCAGGGTGATAGCCCTAGCCTTTTTTTTTTTTAATTTTGAGCTATGGTCTCACTGAACTGCCCAGACTGGGTTTGAACTTGTTTCTTTTTTTTTTTTTTTAGGTTTTTTGAGATAGGGTCTCACTTTTGTGGTTCAGGCTGGCCCTGAGCTCAGCCTCCAACTCACATCACAGCAATCCTCCTGCCTCTGCCTCCCGAGTGCTGGGATTACAGGCATGAGCCACCACGCCCGGCACTGTGGTATGTGGTACTGGTTGCTGCTGGGTGTGGATTTCCACACCCAGTATTGTTATGTGGTTACCGGGGAATCGAACCCAGGCCCTTGCGCTTGCAAGACAGGCGCCGGAACCACTGAGCTAACGCCCCGGCTGGGTTTGAACTTGTAATCCTCCTGCCTCATCCTCCCAGAGGGCTAGAATAACAGGTCTGCATCAACATACCCAACTGCAGCACCTGTTCTGTATCCTCTGGGCATGTGCCTGGCTCCCTAAAGCCCTGTGATCTTGGCAAAGTCCTTGGATCTCTCTTCCTCGTCCTCCAGGGTGACCGTCAGACCTACCTGCCAGAGGACAGCCTAGGAAGGAGACCCGAGTGAGTGCGGATCAGAGACGCATCTGAAATAATACCTGGCACACAGCAAGAGCTCAGTGAGTACAGGCTGCCAAAGGTTCTGTCTCTCCTCAGTACTCTAGAGGAAGAGCCTATTATCCCAGCACCAGGAAGGCTGAGGCAGGAGGATTACTGTGAGCACTAGCCCAGCCTAAACTACCTGTGTCAAACACAAACAAAAAAACTATTCTGAAGGAGGAGCCTGAATTTTGTTAAGAGGACACAGAGGCGTGTGAAAATTCAGAGGGCAAAACAAGCAGCTTTCCTTCATCTGGAAGGCCACGCCCCTAGGAAGCTGGCGGACAGAGCGTGGCACTGCACATGGCCGTCTCAGGGGCCAGGAGGAGAGCCTGAGAACGAAGCCAAATGAGAGAGAGTCAGAAAGGAGAGGGAAAAAAACAGTTTCTACAAGCAGCCTTTGACTCCTGGATCCAGTGATGCCTGAAGCTATTTCTGGTTTTTTCCATTAAAATTTCCATTCTTTGCTTAAACTAGTTTTAGCTGGGTTCTTGTCCCTTAAAACTGAAGGGGGTTTGGGCCGCCTGGAAACCCATCACTTAGGAGGCTGAAGTCGAAGGACTGCACTACATAGTGAATTCAAGAGCAGCCTTCACTGTAAAGGGAAACCCTGCCGCAAAAAACAAAACAAAAAAGGTGGCAGCAAGTGACTACAATTCCAGCACCTCAGCAGGCTGAAGCAGAACAGCCAGTGTTCAAGGCTAGCCTGGGAAGCTTCCACAGCAAGACTCTATCTCAAAATAAAAAGGGGGCCAGGAATTTAGCTCAGTGGTTCCGGCCAAGTGCAAGGGCCCGGGTTCGATCCCGGTAACCACATAATAATACTGGGTGTGGAGACTTATGTCCAGCAGCAGTCAGTACCACATACCACAGTGCTGGGCATGGTGGCTCACGACTGTACTCCCAGCACTAGGGAGGCAGAGGCAGGAGGGTTGTTATGATGTGAGTTGGAGGCTGAGCTCAGGGCCAGCCTGAACTACAAAGCGAGACCCTGTCTCAAAAAACCTAAAAAAATAAAAAATAAGGCTGAGGGCATCATTCCATGGTAGAGTGGCCATGGGTCCAATCCCTACACAGAAGAAATAAAAATAAAAAACAGAATGAAGCCATAGCTCAGTACTTTCAGGACTCCTGCGAGTTTCAGCCCTACCTACCTCTGGAGCTCCAGCCGCAAGTCTTTGAGGCGCTTCTTCTGTTTGTTGATTGACCCGCTACATAAGGTCTGTAAGGCAGTCAACTCCTCCAGCTTCTGTCTATAGATCCTGTGTGTCTCCTGAAGGAAGGGTGTGGGAAAACAAAAATAGGTCAGGGGTCAGGGGACACACACCAGAGGTCACAGCTTGCCAGCAAAACAGTACAAATACCAAGGATGTGCCTTAAAAAGGAGGACAGGAACTAGAGATGGCCGCCCAACCCAGCTTCTACGTCTGTGACCACCCAGGGCCCATTCCTCCTCATGAGAACAGCTGCCAATTACATCTATCATCCATGTTGTTCTTGTCAGTGCTTAGCCCAGATGATCTGGGGTGAGGCGCCAAGTCCTCTTTCAAGATAGTCATATGAGTCAGGCTGACCAATCAGAATCCTCCAGCCCCTGGCAGCTGACTGCTTCTGATGTGAACATGTGGCTCCTGCGAACCGATGACAGTCAGTCCTGGGACACTGGCTGCAAGGCCTGGCTCCCAGGTGTTAATTTGGCCTGGGTTTGGTAATCTGGTTGTGAGTAGGGGAAGCCTTGTTAACCAAGAACCTGAGCAGGAAAATAATTAAAAGTAAGGGGCAGAATGTGTACAGCATGTGTTATGACTTGGATATGGTTCACCTCCCAAAGGTCCAAATGCTGGAAGCTTGGTCCCCATTTATGGGACTGATTGGGGGTGGGGCGTTTAAGAAATGGATCGAGGTAGGAAGTAATTGCGATCGTGGGCGCAGCACCTCTGGAAGGGAATCTTCCCCACAGGACTCCAGGGACTGGATTAGTAAGTGTGAGAATGGCCCATTAGAAGCAAACCCGGCACCTCCCCTCTCTCAAACTGCGCTCCTGTACACGCACCCCTGCACATTCACATGCCCCACAGTGGGATGCCATCTGCACTGCAGGGTACAGCCTGAGGCCCTGCTGGATGTGCCCTGAGCTTGGACTTGTCACCCTCTGAAACCCTGAGCCAAATACACTGCTGTGCCTTCCCCAGTGCTCAGCCCGCACACCTCATTCCAGCGAGTTGGCGAGAGCTCGGCTCTCGCTCTCGGTGCGTCTACACAGTAGGCTGTCCAGTGCTCTAGGTTACGGACACTGATTTGTTCCTTTCCACTTTGAGTTTCCAATCCGAGCAATGAAGAGCATTGTAGGAAAAGCACATACTTCTTTCCTCTCTTCTCTTAGGCCACCCTCCCTATTCCAGACACAATCACTCAATAAGCTCAGTACCTCCTTCTTGGAAATAACCATCTGCGGCCACAAGAAGACACTTTGACACTTGGTGGGAGAACGAACGCTCCACCCTGGAACCGCTGCACAGCACAGCTGGTGGTGAACAGCACCTCTAGAGGCCAGGGGACAAAGAGCACGAAATAAAGTCCCTCGGCCAGCAGACAAGGGTGACATGGCTGGTTCCTGAGCTGGTAGAGAAGTGAATTTACCAGGGGGAGAGAAAAGGGGAGGTCAGAGAGTAAGGACACAGCCGGCGTGGTACTGCTGAGGGATGTGTGCCCCTATACGTGCAATCTCAATCTTTCAGAATTATACAAACAAAACAAAGAATCCCTCTATACTCTTCCCCTACATTCACCGACTGTTTGCACCATGCTATATTTGCTTATTTCCAGAGTGTGTGTGTGTGTGTGTGTGTGTGTGTGTGTGTGTGTCTTTTCTTAGATCAGGCGTCCATAAACCACAGCCCCCATGGCCAGATCTAGCTGTCTACTTTGCATGGACAGTAACACGGAAATGGGTTTCACCAGGTTGGAAAAAAAATCAGAATGTTTAGTGTTGTGTGAAAATAATATGTACTTGGAGCCTAGTGTCACTGACACGGTGTCACGCCTGCTCTTCATACAAGGTCTGTGGCTGCTGGGGCACCACCGCAGCAGAAGACGGGTTGGGACAGAGACCATACGGCCCCAAAGCCTGAAGTCTCCACTACTCAGCCTTTTACCAGAAAACTACCCAGATAGTACGCGTGTCCACGAACTGCTGTCCTGGGGACAGTGTCTCTTCCACGTCTGGATACAACTGTCAAGTACACAAAACTGAAACCTGCCATGCCGGAACCTTGTGTAGCTTTGTCTCTTTTATGGCCCTTTCCCTTCAGACCCGGGTCCCATTCAGTTTCCTGTCTTTAGGTCCATCTGATGTCTCTCGTCTCCTTTAACACAGAACACTGCCTCCAACTCTTTCAGGAACTGCTGCATATCTGGTGGATACAAGACTGAACACTCGCCAGTGAAACAGGGTCTCAGACAGGTGGGTGAGACACACCTGTATCCCAGCAAGGAGGATCAAGTTTCTCCCTAGATCCTCCTGTCCGCGGAATCACCATGTCCAACATCGACTAACTTTCTACAAGTACTTATTACGTCAGCCCCGGGCTGAGGGTATAGTTCAGTGGTAGAGCACTTGCTTATCATTCTCGAGGTCCTGGGTTCAATCACCAATACCCAAAATAAATAAGAACAGAAAATGCTCAGTTAGCTGTGTGAAGGAAGGCTTTGAAATTCTTTAGGGCTGACAGCCCTTTATTGTCACACTAGACCATCCCTGTAATCCTAGCTACTTGGGAGGCTGAGGCAGTAGGATTGCAAGTTCAAGTATAGCCTGAACAACTTAGTGGTAGAACATTTGGTTGGTAGGTTCAATCCCACCACTACAAAACAAATAATAAGTTAAATAGTTAAAAATAATACACCAGGTGTGGTAGCACACACCTGTAATCCCAGCATACAGGAGGCAGAGGCAGCAAGATCATCATAAATTCAAGTTTACCTAGGCTACACAGTGAGTTCAGGGCCAGCCGAAACTATATACCGAGACCTTGTCCTTAAAACCAAAACAAATTTTGGGCCGGGGATTTAGCTCAGTGGTTCCGGCGCCTGTCTTGCAAGCACAAGGGCCCGGGTTCAATTCCCGGTAACCACATACCATACTGGGCATGGAGACTCACCCCAGGAGCAACCAGTACCACATACCACAGTGCCAGGCGTGGTGGCTCACGCCTGTAACCCCAGCACTTGGGAGGCAGAGGCAGGAGGATTGCTGTGATGTGAGTTTGAGGCTGAGCTCAGGGCCAGCCTGAACCACAAAGCGAGACCCTGTCTCAAAAAAAAAAAAAAAACAAATTTTAATAAGAATCCGAAATAAAAATAAAAACTACCTGCTGACAACAAAGGAAATCCTCCAGGTCCATAGGGCAGGACAGGGGAGAGATAACCTTCGGGGAGGTGGGGCCTTGGGACAAGAGCCTCAGGAGACAGGGCAGCTCAACTCCCCACTTTGTTGTTAGGTTCTACCCCGGAGAAAGAAAGGCAGCAGAAACAGCTACCAGATGCGCACCGAGTCCTCTCCCAGGGGATGAATATTTAATGTCACAAGTAAAACACAAAGACACCATCCTTGTTAAAAATTCAAACACTAACATCCTCTTGGAATGTACTGGGAATCCACCTCCTCTCTCTTCCCTGCAACCAACCTTTGCTTCCAATTTGTCCCCCTGGTCCATTTTCTCCATTTTCTCCCAGCCTATACTCCATGCATCTGTATATGGAGTAGGCTTTGACTGGGGAGTTCTTTCAGGTGTTTTTAGCTCAGGCTGGCCTCCAGCTCAGAAGGATCCTCCTGCCTCAGCCTCTGGTGCTAGGACTATAGATGGGCACCACACATGGCAGCGTTTTTTAAAAAACAAAAACATTTTATGCTTAGCATGTGCAAGGGTCTGAGTTCAGTGCCCAGCACACGCATATGTGTGCACATACACACACAAATACACTTTTTACTGGGGAATGACTGACATACAACTACACATCTGCCGTACACATTTAATGTATATAATGCAGTAAGCTGGGAGGTAAATATAACCTCTCACCGTCACCACTGAACCTGCCCATCACCTACCTCCTTGCGTTTCCTCCCGCCGCCTTTATTACTACATACTTCTTTGCAAGGAGAACACATAACACAGTGTCTACTCTCTTAGCGAACCGCTAGCTGTGGAATACAGCAGCAGCACCTGCTGTGAGTGGGCGAGGACCCGTCAGCTCGATGACTACGACTTTGTGCCCCTTCGCCACCACTTCCCCTCCCTCCATACATGTCAGTGTTCTGTTCAGACCCAGTTCGTTCTTTTCTTTTCTCATTCAACAAACACTTGTTGAAACCCACAGCACGGGGCACGCGGCCCAGGTCCCCGACATCTGTCAAGTGTGGCACCTGGGTGGCGGCTCCCTTATCAAGGAAAACGCATGACCGAGAGCCGGGGACAGCTCCGGAGACAGCCGGTGCCCGCTCTGACTATAACTCACTTTTCAGAATGTAAACAAATAATACTTGACTACATTCCTCATGATTAAAACAGCACAGATAATGTAACCTCCCCTTTTATCCGACTGATTCCTATTTCAGCAGTTAGTTCAGTGCGAGTCTTCAATATTATTTTTCTTTCATTTAACTTTTTTTATTAGCATGGTTTGTAGCACGTGATATTTACGTTCCTCTCTGGGAGTAGGTGCGTGTACTTAACACATCTTAATTCTTTTTGTTCTCCTTCCTCTCCCTTCATCTCTGAATTGCTACGCAATTTGCAGATCTAGCTCCCTGTTAGCTACTGTCTATCTTTTGTTATGTTTAATTATTTGTACTTTGAGTTTCTCATATAGAAGTTGTGCAATATGTATGCTCGTGTGTCCAATGTATTGCACTTAGCGTTATGGTCTTAAGGTGTTATACAGACCTATTTCTATATACAAATCGAAATATATACCACACATAGATACAGATAAATACATGTGTCTGTACGGAAGTACACGAAAAATACATAATTTTCAAAAAGAAATTGCCTTAATACTGAGTCTCTTGTTTTATCTCAGTAACAGGACCCCTCCAAGTTGTGTCTGGGTATATGACTGCCCAAATAAGGACTACATTTCCCAGCATTCCTTCTAGCTACAGGCCACATTTCCCAGACTCCTTTGCAGCTAGCTGTAACAGTACAGCCAACAGTTAGCTAATAAGATGCCAGCACACCAAAGGGTGCAAGTGCTGAGCCACAGCCAGCCATATGCTACTGCTTCCCTGTGTTCCCCTTCCCAGACTGGGAAACAGTGACAATGGATCCTTTCATCCTGAAAACAGAGTTGGAAGCCACAAGACACAAATGACACAGTCCACTGCTGCTTCCTCAACCAAACCGCACTGGGTCCCTAATGTGACCTCAAGTGATAGAGCTTCTCATTTGTGATGGGTTTAAAACACAACCATCCATTCTGTAGCACACCTCTCATTGAAAGCTGGGATCTCTGCTTCTTCCCTTAAATCTATGTAGACTTCTAACCAATTTGACTAGCAGAATGTGACCCCACACAGCTTTATTTTGTTTTTGTTTTTTATTTGAGACAGGATCTTACAGTGATCCTCCTGCCTCAGCTCTGAGTGCTGGGATTACAGATGCATACTACCACATCACTACCATGATTTTTTGAGAAGATGTCACAAAAGGCCATAAAGCTTCCATCTTATTGCCGGTATATTCACTCTTGGGAGCAAAAAGTCCAACCATCCTAGGGCCATCGTGCCAATTCAGAAAACTCAGGAACAGGCATTTCAATCAATCCTGTCAATATAGCCACCAATCCAAGCTGGGCCTGCTGATGCAAGCATGTAAGCCCAGCAGTCTGAGATGCTGAGGCAGGAGGATCACAAGTTCAAACCCAGCCTGGGCAACTTAGTGAGATCCTGTCTCAAATTGAAAAAAGAAAAAAACATAAAAAAGGGTTGGGGATATAGCTCAGTGCAGAGAGAGAGGCAGATAAATGCAGCCCCAGCCACGGGAATTACCCCAGCTAAGACTTCGAACATCATGAAGAACAGCATCTGGCTGGGGATTCAGCTCAGTGGTTCTGGCGCTTGCCTTGCAAGTCCGAGGCCAGAGTTCAATTCCTGGTAACCAAAAAATAAAATAAAACCAAAAACCCTTATTTTATGCCAGATGTGGTGGCTCACACTGATAATCCCACCATACGGGAGGCAGAAGCAGGAGGACTGCTGTTAGTTGGAGGCTCACCTGGGCTGCACAGTGAGTTCACAGTCAGCCTAAACTATAAAGTGAGACCTTGCCTAAAAAAAAGAACAGTCTTGGGGCCGGAGATTTAGCTCAGTGGTTCCGGCACCTGTCTTGCAAGCACAAGGACCGGGGTTCGATCCCCGGTAACCACTACAGTACTGGGTGTGGAGACTCACGCCCAGCAACAATCAGTACCACATACCACAGCGCCGGGCGTGGTGGCTCACGCCTGTAACTCCAGCACTCAGGAGACAGAGGCAGGAGGATTGCTGTGATGTGAGTTGGAGGCTGAGCTCAGGGCCAGCCTGAACTACAAAGTGAGACCATGTCTCAAAGAAAAAAAAGAACAGTCTCACCTTCCCAGTGAGCCAAGGTAAATCCCTGACCCACAGGGCCCTGAGCTGGGAGTCAGTGCTATTCTACTCAGTCTCGCGAGCCCTTGCCTCCCGGCCATGAGAAACGAAAATGCCCCCTCATTCCAGGACCCCATCCTCACTTCACCTCTCCTGCTCCTGGGCAGCACAAGCCACAAACACCCCACAGGTGACCTAAGCAACCCCACTGCTGGGCACCGAGGCCACTTCCAGAATGACTGACCAGCACCCTGCTCTACCTCTGGATGCACACTTTGAGTTCAAGGCCGGCCTGGGCTACAAAGCAAGAATCCCTCTCAAACAAAACAAAACAAAAAAGAAAGCCTCCCTCCATTGCACAGGCAGATCTTGCACTCTAGGATCCTCCTGCCTCAGCCTTCCCAGCTGCTGTGATTACAGGCAAGCACCACCATGCCCAGCAGTCCCCACAGGTCTGAAGGTACCGAGATGGGCCCCAGGGCAAATGAGAGTGTAGGCCTGAAGAACTGAGGAAAGCAAAGCAGAGAGCTAAGTGAAGGCTGAGCCCTGCGGGGTTTTCCTCAAGCCCCTTGTTCTGGCTGAAATCCAAGGTGACCCCCAAACACTCACGGGCTTCATTTCAATGCAGCAGCTTCTGAGCCATCCCCAGAGGTCCGAGCTGAGCAGACGATCAGGAGGGGGTCACTGGAGGGTGCACACCCATGTCTAGTCGCTGCTCTCGGTCTTTCTCCCCATTATTGGAGGTTGAACCCAGGACTTTCACACTGAGCCACATCTCCGGCCTTAATTACTCATCTATTCATTTATCCGGGTACTGGGGATGGAACCCAGGGCCTTGCACAAGAGCGCTACTCTTGCAGCCAAGAGCACTACTGCTGAGCAACATCTCCAGCTCCCCCATCCTCTAATTTCGGTTTTGAATAGGCTCTCCCTAAGTCTCCACAGTTGCCCAAGCTAGGTTAAGTTTGGGATCTTCCTGCTTCAGCCTCTGAGGTGCCAGGATTATGGGTGTGACCATCACACCCATCTCTCTCCGGTTTTCTTGCTCTCTTTGCTTCCTAACAGCCATGAGGGAAGCTGTTTTGCTCCGCCATGCCCTCTGCCAAGTAATGTTCTGCCTGAGAGCCAGATGACTATGGACTAAGACCATAAGCCAAGATAAACCTTTCATCATTTTCAAACTGTCAGGTGTTTTATCGCAGTGAAAGCTGCCTGATACCTGAGTCTGCTCCCAGCAGACAGCGGCGCCCCTTTGACATCCCACTTGCACAAGCAAACACACTCTGCTTTGTTGTATGTTGCTTTGCCAATGTGTGTTGTGCCTTCCTTTCAGAGACAAAGGTCAGAATCCAGGTCAATAGGTCAAAGAACAGAATTTCCCTTTAGTGAAAAATCAACCAATGCAAGTTCAGAAGAGAAGTGGGAACCTCGGGCTCATGATTACCCATCTCCTGCCCTGGGTGCTGGCATTTCTTTTTTTTTTTTAGATTTTTTGAGACAGGGTCTCACTTTGTGGTTCACGCTGGCCCTGAGCTCAGCCTCAAACTCACATCACAGCAATCCTCCTGCCTCTGCCTCCCGAGTGCTGGGATTACAGGCGTGAGCTACCACACCCGGCACTGTGGTATGTGGTACTGGTTACTGCTGGGCGTGAGTCTCCACACCCAGTATGGTATGTGGTGACTGGGGATCGAACCTGGGTCCTTGCACTTGGAAGACAGGCGCCGGAACCACTGAGCTAACTCCCCGGCCCCGGGTGCTGGCATCTTAAAGACGCCAAAACCAAGTCTGTGGGGCCTGGCTGCAGGAGCCTTCACTGCCCCAACACCCAACACCCAACACCCAACACCCACAGAGGGTTTTTCTACCAAGCTAAGACCTAAAACACTAACAACTTCCTGCATGTGTAATTTATTTATTTATTTATTTATTTATTTTTAGACAGGGTCTTGCTTTGTAGTTCAGGCTGGCCCTGAGCTCAGCTCAAATTCACATCACAGCAATCCTCCTGCCTCTGCCTCCCGAGTGCTGGGATTACAGGAGTGAGCCGCCACGCCCCGCACTGTGGTATGTGGTGCTGATTGCTGCTGGGCTGAGTCTCCACACCCAGTATTGTTATGTGGTTACTGGGGATCGAACCGGGCCCTTGTGCTTGCAAGACAGGCGCAGGAACCAGTGAACTATACCCCCAGCCCTGTATGTGTAATTTATGTAGCATAGAATTCACCGGGGTGTGATCTTTTATTTATTTTTTATTTATTTATTTTTTTGAGACAGGGTCTCACTTGTAGTTCAGGCTGGCCCTGAGCTCAGCCTCAAATTTACAGCAATCTCCTGCCTCTGCCTCCCGAGTGCCGGGATTCCAGATGTGAGCCACCACGCCTGGCACTGTGATGTGTGGTACGGACTGTTGGTGGGCGTAAGTCTCCACATCTGGCACTGTTGTATGTGGTTACTGGGATAGAATCCAGGCCCTGGCACTTACAAGACAGGTGCCGGAACCACTGAACTCAATCCCCGGCCCAAGTGTGTAATCTTAACGTTTATAATCTGGTGACTTTCATACATGGGATGGACAGGTAGGGTCAGAGGCCCCTTCACTCACTGAGACCTCCCAGAGTTGTCAGCGGCCACGCCCCACTGGCTTCCACGTCCCAGACTGGCAAGCCATTTATCCCCATTCCCCTCACTCTCAGGGATCTGTGCCTCTGGTCAGGCCATATGACTGGAATTAGATGAGGTGTGATCAGACAACAAGGTGAACATTTGGAAGTTTTAAGTCACAGTAAAAGACACAGTACCATTAATCTCCCTCAAAATCCTCTCCTTCGCTCCAAACACATTTACCCTACCATTTGTGCCATTTTATTTAGAGGTTTTTGTTTGTTTGTTTTATTTTGGTTTTTTCTGAGACGGGGTTTGCTGTGTAGTCTAGGCTGGTCTCAAGCTCACTATGTACCCCAGACTGAAGTCAAACTAGAAGCAATCTTCCTGCCTCAGCCTTCTAGGTGCTGAGATTACAGGGATGAACCACCACGGCCAGTTCTTGCCACTTTCTGGAGCGGTACGGGAAGTCTTCCTTCATGACTGTCTTGCTGTGCTGCTGTGGCTGCCTTGATATCCTGAATCCATGCAATACACCTACCTTTCACTGTCATTTTGGCTTTGGGGAAGAGCTAGAAGTCACCTGCTACCAGATCTGGTAAATAAGGTGAAAGAGAAACACTCATGTTTTTTGAGGTTTTTGTTTTGTTTTGCTGAGACAGAGTCTCGTTAGTAGTTCAGGCTGGCCTTGAACTCACTCTGTAGCCAAGGCTGGCCTAGAACGCTAGTCAACCCTCCTGCCTCAGCCTCCCAAGTGCTGCAATTCTAGGTGTGCACCACCAGGGCAAGCTTAAATTTCTTACTTCTAAAGAAAATGTCAAATTGCCAGACAGTTCCTTTTACTTGCAAGCTGGGTAGCAGAGGGCTGGGTCACAAACCCCAAACTAAGAGTCCACTCTGAATGGCTATATGGTTCCCACATCAAGTTCCACCACCTAAAAATAATCCAGAGCATCCAGGGCTCGAGGAAAGGAAGCGGCTCTGCAGCCCAGAGGCCCCCGTCCCTGTGGGTCCATTCAGGAACAGCACTGCCAACAGGCCAACAAACCAACAAACCACGGGGCACAGGAAGGAAGTCCTGTCCCGAAAAGAGAACCCCAGGGAGCAGCACGGATTTACACAGAAAACTCTGCTGGCAAAAGGGCAGGTGTTAAGATGCCTTCCCAAAGGCAGGAACTCAAGTACAGCACGCTGCCGCCGCCGCTCCTGCTGCAAAATGCCGTGAGTGAACAGCACTCCCATCCTCTGGACAAAAGCAGCAACAGTGAGCCACATGGCTATTTTTCTTCATAATCCTGCTGGTATCACTGCATTAGTGCCTCGTCTCCTGCTTATCTTATTGTAAAATGTATCAGGCACGCAAAAAAGACAGACGACAGCAGGGTGTGGTGGTGCTGAGTGCTGGGAAGCTGAGACAGGAGGACCTCCTGAAACTCAGGCCAACCTGGGCCACAAAGCGAGGTCAAGCCCAACCTGAACTATGTAGCAAGACCCTGCATGGAAGGGGTGGACAAGCTCGTCACCGACACTCACAGTCTAACTTTTGTTTAAGTAGTAATAGTGCCCAGGAAGCCAAAGGCCACTTCTCCTTCTGTCCCAAGGAGATTCCCACCCTCTTCCCACAAAGAAGTAAATCCTCTTCATTTGTTATTTTGGAGTTTTTTCTGTTGTTATTGTTTGTTTGGGTTTTTGTTTTCTCAGATAGGATCTCTCCATGTAGTTCAGGGTGGCAATGAACTTTACTCTGTGGCCCAGGCTGGCCTCGAACTTGTGGTGATCTTCCTGTCTCAGCCTCCCAAACGCTGGGATCACGGGTGTGCGTCACCAGGCCCAGCCGGATACTTATTACTTATAAAAGTGTAGAAGAGAATGCATTCAGATGAAAAAAAAAGGGAGCGCCAAGCAGCCTTCCCATGTGTCTAACTGTGCTCCTGCCTGGGCAGAAGACAGCTAACAGGAAAGTTTCGGATGGAGGACTCCGAGAGCTCAGCCTCTCCGGTCTCCTGAGTCCCCACTCGGCCCAGTGGAAAGAAGAGCTAATGAATCCTGCTCCCCGCACCGCTGTGGAGCATCTGGAGGTGCCTCCTCAGCACAGCAGGCGGAGTAAGGACACCGGCCATGGGGACTCGGCCTCCTGAGCCATCACCCACTATGAGATGAAAAATTCATGGGCCTGCAGAGGCTGGTGGTCATCGGGCAAACCACAGTAGGGGTGTAGTGGCCACCAGAGTGCGGTGCTCAGGGGTGCCTCTGTGTGCAGCACATTTTCAAGGCATTCCTTTCTATACAGCTCACCTTCTAAGAAACCATCCCATAGATTCTCACCTTGTCCCCATCACCAGAGAGACACAAGGACAGCGAGTGGATTTCCCTGGAGTGCATGGATTCTGGCCTGAGAAAGACTGAGCCACATGCGAGGGTCGATTAGTGCTGTCTGTAACCGGAGCCGTGAGTGGAGGACACACACGAGCGCTGCACAATGGGTCCCTCCATTCTCTGGTCAGACTGCCGGGGCCCAGGCCCAAGACCGCCACTTACAAGCTGAGTTAGTTCACTAAGCACTGTGTGCCTCGGCTTCTCAGCTGTGAGAAGGCTGGGGACGAGATGTGTATGAGGACAGCTACCGAGACACGGTTTCAGTGAAACCAGCCCACAGGGTCCCCTGAGCTCGCGCAGGCTCCCCGGGGCGTGCCTTGGCACACAGTTTGGGAATCACCGCCATAAATCATTCCTCTTCCATCTCCCTCCCACAAGGCGGATGCCTACCCAGCATCCTTTCTCTGCTTTCTACTTCTAGTATTTGATTTTCCTTTATGGGATACACACACACACACACACACACACACACACACACACACACACACACTCTTGCTCCGCATAGTGTGGGCGGCACAAATCCTGTTACCAGGCTCCTGAGGCAGACATGACAGAAGTGGGGTGACTCAGTGCCGCAGTGACGGAGGAAGGGACAATCACATGGCCGTCACCAGGGCAATCAGAGGCACCCCGGGCTTTGGCTGAAAGTAAAGAGTGAGGGAGAGATGTGTCTGCATGCTTTGCTGGGTTGCAGGTGTTGGCCTGAGGCTGCCCAAAGCCTTCTGCGCCAAAACAGGACAGAGTGCCCGAGGGCAAGGCTGACAGAGGCGGAACACAGGGCAGGTGCACCTGGATCCAGCCTTGCCTGAAGGCGGCCACCACTCTGCTTCCCAATCTAGGAGCCAATAATCATCCTTCTTTGTCTTAAACCCTGGCTTTCTGTCACTTGCAACCAAGAGTCCTGACCAAAACATGTTATAAAAGTTCTACACAAATGGGAAGAAATCCAGCAAGTTCAACAGTTTTCTTCTAAAGCTGAGCATCTCAAGATCCTTCTAGAACCCACTGTACTAGGAAAACAAAAAGCATTTGAATCAAACAGAAGTCCGGAGTTCAAATTCCAGCTCAAAGTCACGTGTCATGAGTGGTACATGACTGTAATTCCAGCTTTCTGGAGGCAGAGGCAGGAGAATCACTACAAATTCAAAACCAGCCTGGGTGAGTTCAGTGAGTTCAAGGCCAGCCTAAGCTACACAGCAGAACCGTGTTTATTTTTTAAAAACTAATAATAATAATAATTCTGGCTCCATGATTTCCAAGTTGCTTAACATCTCAGCTTCAATTTCCTACCATAAAACAGAGAACTGTTGTTTAGCTGACATGAGACAACAAGCTTCACTTGGTTTGCTCTCAGCTGATATCATCCTTTGTCCTTTGTGTTGTAAATAAAGAAACTTGAAGTTAGGCACAGTGGCCCAGGCCTTTAATTCCAGATCTCTGGGAGGCTGAGGCAGGAGGGTGGTAAGGTCAGGAAACTCAAGCTTAGAGAGATGACTGATCTTGGTATTAGATATTGGCAGAGCTAGAACATGAACCATGAATCTTGCTTCCTGGTCCAGTGTCGGTCTCATCTCACCTACTTTTAAAGAAAAAAGCCCACACTGGGAATGGCGTACCACCCTGCCTGTTATCCCAGCACTCTAGGAGGCTGAGGCAGGAGGACTGCCATGAGTCCAGGCCAGCCTGGGATACACAGTGAGTTCAAGACATCCTGAACTACACGGCAAGACGCTGTCTCAAAAAAAAAAATAAAACAAGAACAAAAAAGAAAAATAGCAGAGAGACAAAGAAGTCCCTGAAAAACGGTGATTAAGACTAGTATTTAGGGGGCCAGGGATTTAGCTCAGCGATTCCAGTGTCTGCCTTGCAAGTGCAAGGTCCCGAGTTTGATCCCCAGTAACCATTACCACAATGCTGGTCGTGGTGACTCACGCCCACCATCCATAAGTACCATGACTGAAATCCCAACACCTGGGAAGCAGAGGCAGGAGGATTGCTGTGAGTTCGAGGCTTGCCTTGGCTACACAGTGAGCTCAGGGCCAGCCTGAACTACAAAGCCAGACCTTGTCTCAAAAAAGAGACTAGTATTTAGCAGCCCAAGTTCAAATCTCCAGTCCAGCACTTAGGAGCCATGTGACCTTAGGCAACCTAGTTAATCTCTATGAAGCGGGATGATATAGGGTTTCAGTGAAACAATATGCAACTTCCTGCCTGAACCCAACCTCCCTAATATTTTTTATTTATTTTATGGCCATGCCAGGATGCACAGCAGCCAGAGGCATAACCCTCTTAGTAAAACCAAAACCTTCGTGAGGTTCCCGTAGGCCTCGCAGGGAAAGGTGCCTTGGGCCACCTCCGTCCTGGACTGAGAAGGACCGGGTCAGGTTTCCAGTGACACAAAGTAGGAATTGCTCTGTTCACCTGCTGCAGTAACTGTGGTGACCTTTAACGTCACATCACAGCCCAGGGGCCAGGCACATGCTGGCTGCAGAATGACATTCAACTCTGAATCCCCCACCATCCAAAACCAAGTCCTCCAGCTCAGCTGTCCCCAGAGGCCCGCAAGGCCCTGACGGGCGCAAATCAGAGTCCAGAGAACTGACCCTTCGCTCTGAGCAGTCCCAGACGAGCCCTGGGGTTTTCTGTTGGGAAGGGGAGATTCCCAACACTTCTGAGGCCCTGCAGGGTCTGAGACTTAGACTTCCTCTTTCCTTCATTTCAGAAAGGGCAGGAGAGGGGTTGGGGGGACGTGGAGACTTAAGCTTCACCCCAGTCAGAGAAGCAGGCAGGAAACCCATAAATCCTGAGTCCTGGGTAGATATAGGGAAATCTAAAGGGCAGATATAGGGAAATCTAAACAGATCAGGGTTTGCTGCTGAAAAAAAAAGCCCCTTGTAAGCCAGGCATTGTGGTCCACGCCTGTGATCGATTCAGGAGGCTGAGGCAGGAGGATCGTGCTGAGTTACAGGAGAGCCTGGGCTATGTAGTGAGCTCAAGCCCAGGCCGAACTACATGAAACCCTGTCTTAAAAACACAACAAAAAACACAACAAGGGTCCTTTGTATCCTTAACCTTTCTAGGCACAGCCTTCCCACCTGGATCCCATAGCCCATGTCCTCTTGACCAAATGCTTCCTGCTGGAGTTTACCAGCCCTCCACAGCCCAGGCTCTCAGCCCAGCTCAGAGCGCTTCTACTTCATGCTGGGGTGTGTGTGTCTGTGTGTGTGTGTGTGTGTGTGTGTGTGTGCGCGCGCCTGCGTACCACGGGCCTCGCAACACTTCAAGACTTAAGTTCAGGTCCATCAATCTTATCTGTGAAAGGAGAGGGAGATGCAGCTTTGTTCTTGCATATGACCTTGACCCCCAGGTGGCTCCTGTCACCCCCCCAGTCTCTGACTAAGCAATGCACACCACTATTCCAAAGGAGCAAAATCCCTCACCACAGAGAGCACTCTATCTATCCCCCATCTCCTATTCCTTTTTCTTTCTTTCTTTTTTTTTTTACCAGTACTAGAGATTGAACCCAAGTCCTCTGCACTGAATCATATCTGCGGCCCTTTCTGTTTTAAGAAAACATCTGGATAAATTGCCAAGGCTGCACCTGAACTTGGAATCTTCCTGCCTCAGCCGCCCACACCGCTGGAAAACAGGTGGACACTACCACAACCAGCTCAGCTTCTCGGCTTCTAAAGAACCAGCCCTGAAACCAAGCAGGCTTCCAGTCAGCCGGCCCTTACTACACTCGGGGATGAAATGCAGACTTCACTCCCACCTCTGTCCCTAACACACCTGGGCGTCTGAAACTGAAAGGAACATAACAACAAATCAAAGGGCTCCTCTGCGACTCTGCCTGCCAAGACATGCTGGCTAATTGCGGTTAACTGCACTGGTTGCGTAGCTCTGGAGTGTAAGCCGCCTCCTCCTCCTCCTCCTGGCCCAAGGAGGACAAGGGAAAGGGATCAGGACAGAAACACCACCCACAACCCTTCCTCTTCCCCCGCTGCGAGCCCTGAGAACCCAGGCGGAGCTTATGTTGGACCTGGCCTCTGAGCCCAGTGGGATAAAGGGCTGAGAAGTGGCGAAGAGAGTGGAGCAAACGATCCCCGGGATGTGAGAGGGACCCAAGCCCTAGACCTGAAGAACACGCCACCCCACTCCCTGTGCAGGGCAAGAAAGGGAGGGCAGTTCTACTCTGTCCTCTGCACCCTCTAAAACGTCGGACTCCCTCCTGCCCAGGCCACCTCTGTCTGCCACCGCACAAAAGCCTTAGATCTGGAGAGACCCAACCCTCGTGGTGACTCCTCCCCTCTAGGGACACTATCCAGGCTGGCCAACTGCAGCCAGAGCTGCTCGGACAGCGACCTGCGGATGCTCCACGGAGGTGTGGGACGAGGCTTCAGGCGGACAGTACAGCCTCCGGAGAAAACGACCCCAAATGCTGCCTGGGTCCCAGGGATCGGTCAAACCCGGGGTTTCCTGAGAAGCCTCTACTTGGCAAAGTAGGTGGCTGATGTCTCTCGAAACCTCCTATCAGGAGCGGCGCCCGCCAGCCGCCCTGTGGCGCCGCCGCCCTCGCCCCACCCCCTCCCTGGAAGGCCCGGGCCGGGAGGGTGAGGCTGGGCGCACCCGACACTTCGGAGAGGCAGCTCTGCTGTGAGGCTGACAGATGCCGCCCACCAGGCCACACTCAGCTCAGAGGCGGGCATCACACCAGGGCCCCCAAAAGCCAAGACTCAGGCACAGCCTGGGGTTCAAGGTGAGCGGTTCCTAAGCTGTTTGCAATCTGCAGCTGCAGGGGCCGCTGCCCGCCAACGGGCCGAGAGGGACAGACTCGGGCGCACGGTTGGAGGGACCCCACAGTGGAGCAAGGGATGTTCTCTAAGCCCCAGTACTTAGTGCCCCCTCAAGTTCCCCCACCAGGACAGACATGGAACTGGCCCTTGGGGGCCACAGAGCAACTTTCTACAGCCGGAGATGCGCGGTGCAAGACGGCGAGAGTGGGGCTCCGTTCGTGCGCCCCAAGGGAGAGGCGCTGTGGGGCCGAGAGACACGAGGCGCAGGGTTCACATCAGCCTCCAGCGCCCAGGACCCCAGAGCGCCCACCTCCCGGCGGGGCAGGACAGTCAGGGCTCAGGGCTGACCGCTGCCCCTCAGGTAGCAGAGTTGCGCGAGCCGCTGGCCCGGGGCCTTACCTGCAGCTCCTGAAATTCCCCTTCCAGCTCATGCCACTCGCGCTCGCAGCGCTCCAGCTGCCCCGACATGGTGCAACGCAGCAAAGCGGCGACTCTCCAGCAGCCGGCCGGCCGCCCCGCGACCCACGCCGGCGCCTAGCTCGCTGCCACCCCGCGCGCCGCCAGCTGTTCCTGCGCAGCCCGAGCCACGCGCGCGGTGACGTCACGACCCCGCCCAGCCCCTCGCCCCGCCCCTCGCCCCACGGGAGGGGCCGCGCATGCGCGCACAGCTCCAAGCTTTGACGGGGACTTCGCTGGGCTGCAGATCTCGGAGGGCTCCACCGCTTCCCCCTTGGGGGCACCTTCGGGCCTCGGAGATCTCTCTCTCCTCAGACAGGCTAGAAGCTTGTCCGCAAGCTGCATCTGCAGAGCTCGCGGTCCTTTGTGGACTGTGGACACGGAGAGCAGGTCGTAGGAAGATGACAGTTACCGCTGCCCAGGAGTCAAGGGCAAAGCTCCCCGGTCTCACTGTCACAGTGTCATTGCTCGCCACAACCTGGGCCTCCTAGAGGCTTGCCCTCCAAGACTCTCGGTGACTCAACAGCTGTTTCTGTCGCTCGCTCCCGGACACAGTTGTCTCCAAGCCGAGAAGCAGTTCCCTCCCCTGCACCGCCTTGCATGACCTGCCGAGCCTGGCACTCCAGGCATCGCCCGTTGCGCCCACTCGCGTCCGGCTTGTCAGCATCTTATTTTAAGACTGAGTCTTGCTATGTACCCTGGGCTGGCCTTGATCCTCCAACTGGCAGCGATCTTCCTGCTTCAGCCTCCCGAGGGCTGGATTACAGGCCTGTGTCCTGCTCCTGGAGTCAGCCTGTGGTTTTTCTTGGCCTCTCCTCGCTGGGGACTGTTGTACTCTTAAATCCTCATTCGGTGGCCTCCCACCTCATTAAAGCCTCTGTTCAGAGGACACCACAAACTGGATGGTTACAGAACCACAGCCTAGGGCCCCAAGCAACAGAAAGGAATTTCACTCTAGTCCTGGAGATTAGAAGTCTGAAATTAAGAAGTCCACAGGCTCTTGCTCAGAGAGTCAGGCTGCCCTCCAGGCTGTCTCAGGGCTGGGAGTGGCGGCTTCGAACCCAAGGTGCTCTCGGCTGGAAGCTGCACCCTTCCACCTGTGACCTGCAGCTGTATGGCTTCCCGTGATTCCTCTTTTTTATGAAGACACTAAGCAGGCCTAGTGGTCCCTATAATCCCAGGATTCTGGAAGGCTGAGGCAGGACGATCACAAGGTCCAGAGGAGCTGAGCAATTTAGGGAGACCCTGTTCCCCCAAAGAAAGAAAGAGAGAGAGAGAGGGAGAGAAACTAAAGGCTGGGGAGGTAGCCCAGAGCAAAATCTCCAGATTTGGGCCAGGGAGTTAGCTCAATAGTTCTGGCGCCTGTCTTGCAAGCGCAAGGGTCTGGGTTCGATTCCCCGGTAACCACATAACAATACTGGGCGTGGAGACTCAGGCCCAGCAGCAATCAGTACCACATATCACAGTGCCGGGCCTGGTGGCTCATGCCTGTCATCCCAGCACTCGGGAGGCAGAAGCAGGAGGATTGCTGTGACATGAGTTGCAGGCTGAGCTCAGGGCTAGCCTGAACCACAAAATGAGACCCTGTCTCAAAAAACCCTAAAAAAAATCTCCAGATTCAATCCTCAGTATCAAAAAGGGTGGGAGGAGGAATACGCTAGTGTGACCTAGCCTCAACTTGAAACATCTATAAAGGTCCTACTTCCAAACAAGGTCTCATTCTCACTATGAAGCCCAGGCTGGCCTCAAACTCACAGTGATGCTCCTGCCTCAGCCTCCCCAGTGCTGGAACTCATGACATGTGTCCCCAGGCCTATCCTGGCTATAGTTTTTAATTGAAGTCGGAAAAGGTGTGCGATCTATCCAAGAGATAACTAATGACCACCTGTGAATTAGGCTCTCCTCTCTGACTCTTAGAATTAATTAGGAAGTCAGAGGTCCTGAAGCTCAAGGTGTGCTAGGCAGTCGAATTCTATACTCTGGTCCACAGGTCAGTATGAGGCTGTGGGCTCAAAGGGTCCCCAAAGATCACTGTGTTGCAGGTGTGGGCTTCAGGGAAATGATTGGATGAGGGGACGCTGGGGATTTAGCTCAGTGGTTCCACTGCCTGCCTGGCAAGTGCAAGGTCCTGAGTTTGATCCCCGTTACCACATACAACAATGCCAGGAAGGAGGATTGCTGTGAGCTCAAGGCTCTCCTGGGCTACACAGTGAGTTCAGGGCCAGTCTGAACTACAGAGTAAGATCTTGTCTCAAAAACAGGAAAAAAAGGGCCGGGGAGTTAGCTCAGTGGTTCCGGCGCCTGTCTTGCAAGCGCAAGGGCCCGGGTTCGATTCCCCGGTAACCACATAACAATACTGGGACCCACACCCAGCAGCAACCAGTACCACATACCACAGTGCCGGGCGTGGTGGCTCACGCCTGTCATCCCAGCACTCGGGAGGCAGAGGCAGGAGGATTGCTGTGATGTGAGTTGGAGGCTGAGCTCAGGGCCAGCCTGAACCACAAAGCGAGACCCTGTCTCAAAAAACCTAAAAAAAAGGAAAAAAGGAAAAAAAAAAGATTGGATGAGGGTCTCTGATTAGTGGTCTAATCCAGTGATGTTCTATGCAGTTCAGACTGGTCTTGAACCCACTCTGTATGCCAGGTTGGTCTCGAACTCAATGCCATCCTCACGTCTCAGTCTCCACTGTGCTCAGATTACAGGGTGCACTACCGGACCCAGCTCCATCACAATGTCTCCACTCTGCCCTGGGCTTGAAAGCTACAGAGCCGGCTAGCTGACCATGGACTGAAGCCCCAGAAGCCAGGAGCCAAAGTATTCCTGCCTCTTGTGTTGTTGTTCTTAAATATTTTCTCACAGCAATTGAAAGCTGACAAACACAGTTGGTTTCTGTCTTTGGACAAATATTTTTCAGGGTCTCAGGCTGGAGATGAAAACTGAAAAGGAGTTATCCTTCATTTATCTATTTAAAAAATACTATCCAAGCCAGGCACAGTCACACGTTCCTATAATCCCAGCACTTCTAAGTCGGAGGCAGGAGGATCTTCTTGAGTTGGAGGCCATCCTGGGCTACACAGTGAGTCTGAGGCCAGACTGAACCTCGAAGTAAGACCCTGTCTTTAAAAAAAAAAA